>KN362550.1:1035-12930 GCA_000785685.1 Uromyces viciae-fabae | reverse complement strand
CCCATTTTCCGTCCTGCGGACCAAATGGGAGTCGTTGGACTAAAACCTGGGAGTCGGATAACCAAGCCTCTATATCATTGAATAAACATATATAATCAAATCTGGGTGGTTGTATTCTTTAAGCTAAAGGATCAAATCTGTCTTTTAAATGTAAGTTATAAATACCTTATGCATTATTCTTTCAACCATAAGTGTGGTGATGTTTTGTAGACTATAAATAGTTTCTCTACGCAAATTAATAAAAATTATTGGTTCATTTAAATCTTCTTGTTAAGTAACTCCTAAGAATAAACTCCTTTCAGTTCAGCTTCAACAATAAAAGTCAAATTCATCTTCATGCCCAGTTAGCAGAGCTTTTGGTTAATCTCTGCCAAAAACTTCCATCAAAAAGATGATACCCATACAAAAAAAAAAAAAGAATAAACCTTAGCAATTGAAATCAAAAAAAGTGCTTGAAATATTGCAAGAGGAAAGAGTTTAATATCGAGTGTAGGATGAATTGAATGCCTTTTAATCCATGGGGTTTTTTCTTCCATGGATTTACGCGGCCTCAGAGCCCCCAAACATTTCTATTGAAGAGGGCTTAACAAATGATGCTCTTCACTTTGATTTGAAGACGCAGTGATCAGAATAGTCACCACCCCATCAGACCATTATTTATTTGAAGATGCGGTCAATCACCTATCTCAATCAGAGCTCTTCACACGAAATTGATGTAGAATTGATGGGACCAGAGTATGGATACACTCTCTCTCAGGCATGTCGATATATTGATCATTTTCAATGATAGGTGAAGTCTTGAGTTTTTGATAGATTTGTTAATGATTTTTTGCTTGTTGATGTGTTGGTGTTTGATTATCAATCTGCCAATGAACAGTTGATGGAACTAGCTGGCCTTTCTTGCGCACATGCTCTCAATCGAGTTTATTGCTCTTCCAAGTATCCTCGTGTACTCGTTTGTTGCGGTCCTGGAAACCAAGGTGGAGATGGCTTAGTAGCTGCCCGTCATCTATGTTAGTACTTGTTACCCTCCATGTGACATCTTTTCGTTCGTTAAATTCATCGCTTTTTAAGTGGAATGTTTTATTAAATTTATTAGGGCATCTTGGACATAAACCATTATTATTTTATCCTAAGCAAACTGGCAAAGAGTATTATAAGGTTTTGATTTTTTGATTTTTTTATTATTCTGCTTAAGAAGCTTCCATTAATGAAATGAGAAAGTCATCTGAGTTTTCCTTATAAAGCAAAACTCACAAACAAAAAAAATTTGTTCCCTGTTTGCTTTCATACCCTTCCACAGAATCTGTTACTTCAATGTGAAAAATTAGGGATTCCAGTCATAGGAACGAACGAACAAAGCCTTTGGAATGAATCAAAATCCACTCAAGATTTCCAGGAAGCATTGAAACAAACGGATGTAATTCTCGATGCGATTTTTGGATTTTCATTTCACTCAACACCACGTGCACCATTTGATGAACCGATCAAGCTATTCAAAGATACTCAAGTTCCAATAGTTTCTGTTGATATTCCATCAGGTTGGGATGTTGAGAAAGGAAACCAAGATGGACGATACTTCACTCCTCAAGTTTTGATCTCCTTGACTGCCCCCAAGTTGGGTGTAAGATCGTTCAAGGGTCGCCATTTTCTTGGTGGAAGATTTGTACCACCGTCAGTTTGTTACAGTCTTTTGAATCACTTTATCTCTTTGAAAGTTATTCTTTCTGCCCCTTTGCTGAGTCATAGCGGCATATTCCTTCGTCGTTTTCTTTCTCATTCATACAGAGGAATCATCAAGTCGTACAATTTAGAACTTCCTTGCTACCCCGGCACAGTAAGCACAACATTTGTAAAAAAAACCAAAACCAAAAAAAAAAAAAAGAGAGAAAGATTACGTTTGAGTGCATCTCAGAAGATATTCATTAACTTTCATTGACATATTTCTTAATACAGGATCAAATTGTTGAAATAACTGAGCCCGAAGAGGACGAAATGTGTTAATACAACTTGTGCTATATCCTTTAAGCCGCACAGATATGGAGCAAAGGATTTTCTTGCTTCTGATAAATATACCCAATAAACAATCTTACGTCATGGTTTAGGTGTTATAATCTCTAAATCGTGGTGTTGAAATAAGACTTGTATATACGTCATACATATGCGAGCCAATTCCAAGCTGTTCTGAGCTCATTAAATGTATTAATACATGCATTCAATGTGTTGTTTTCTTCTTCTTTCAAATATTCACTTCCATGTGAAGAAAATTTACTTGAAAAAAAAAGATAGAACGTGCCAGAGTACAGAAAAAAAAAGGTGTATTTCTTTCAGTAAGTTCTTCTGTTTTTAAAAAAACGGTTTACAAAGGAAGGAGAAGGGAAAAAAAAACTCCATCAAGTTCAACATTTTTTGCTCAACATGCTATTGAGTTTGTGCACCATAACTAGTAAGTATGAATCAAGTTTGAATTAATTGGAATCAACAACAAAGAAAAGAAAGGAGATGATTAGCATTCATTTTAGATCAAGTAAACATCAAAGATGCGAATAGTTTCAAAAAAAAAACCGACCCCCGAAGGCCTTCAGCAAACGCCCATTCAGTTGGAGCTTGTAAAGGTTCTGAGATCTTGACTCCATCAATTGTCACTTGAGCAATCTGAAACTAAATTAAGAAGAGTGTGTCAATAAAGGTAACTCTTTCCTCATTCAGAATATGGAAAGGAGCTAGAAGAACCTTATTCAAAGATCTAGCATCTCTATAAAACAAGACTTTCATGCAATCCTCCAAAGTCTTCCTAGCAAGATCTTGATCAAGATCGAGAGGTCCATTTGGCAGGTCATCCAAAACTTTACGTAAGATAGGTTGAGCGATATAGCTACCATAACCCGTGGCAATACTTGGTGAAGAATAAGTGGTTCCGATCAAATCTACGTAGGATAAAAACGGTTCTTTGGTCGTTTTGTCTACTCCTCCTACTACTATTGAATTCCATAATGGATTCCCCTTCGTTCTTCGATTATACATTATCCTTGCTAGATATTCAAAGATTTGCGGAGTCGTCAATATGTGGCCGTCATCTGCTAAAACTTCATCTACCCTATTTAGCTAGATATTCAAAGATTTGCGGAGTCGTCAATATGTGGCCGTCATCTGCTAAAACTTCATCTACCCTATTTATTTTTTTATTTATTTTTTTGAAAAGTATTAAGTCACGTTCAATAGTCAGATTTTCGCAAAAATTATCATTAACCATTAATTAAACTATTTTTTTTGATATTTCCGTTAAGCTTACATACGAGCTTCTAGGACCTTTTGGATGTATTGGAAGTCGGATAAGTCACCACCTGCTCCAATAACAGTGTGATCGCCAATAGGTACTAATCGTCTTATATCCTTAAAACGAGCCAGAGATCCGTAAGAAGCTTAAGGAGGTTGCAAAATTATTACGTTAAAATACAGATTAGGCATCCACATTTAATTAATTATTTAGAAACAATTTACCCAGCATATCAGCAGCAAGCATGACACCATCTTTGTACTTGATTGCAATAACAGATGTACCGGTGACAATAGGTTGTCTTAAGGAAGGAATTATTTAAAAAAAAAGTACCACAATAAAATAAGAAAAGACAAAACAAATTTGGTTAGTGTGATAAATAAGAAACCTCAAGAATGTGAAAGGGAGAACAGACTGAGTACGTTGAATACTGTCGGTAAAAGAGTGCTTGGTTAGGTGATTCGAACTGTGTAATGGGAAAGTCGCATATGGATCATGTGATTCGTCTCGAGGTCTTGCCCATGAAGTACCAGGAAAGTGATCCATTTTTTATAACTGTTATGTAGTCTTGATGATTAGAGAGCAAGATTAGCAGTTTTAACAAGTTTCTTTATTTCTTAATAATACCAGGTATTACGTAATCGGTTCAGAGAAATTGAATGCCGCTACGGGGGTATTCAGGACGTACTCCCCGAACTTTGTCACCACAAGCACAATTATTTTCACGTTACAAATTTTCTCATATTTTGTTTCAAACACTTGAAATCCAATCATCTCAAAAAAAGCACCCTACTTATCATAAAAATGGAGAGGTTCCAGTAGAATTACCGGAAAGAACCAAGCTAGAATCAGGTAAAAGCTATGAATTTTTTGTCTAAACTTAAGAAAAACTCATGAGCTGGTACTAGTTTTGGAAAAATATGCACAAATGACCACAGCCTTGTATGTTTTGTTTCAAAAAAAATAACAATTGAAGGCATTAATTATGCTCCTAAATAACTTGCATACACTTTGAAATTGGAGATATGCAGATGTGCATTTATTTCTGGGGCCCCCTAGAAATTCCCCTTCTTTCTTTTGCTTCATTGCGAACTGTTGGAATTTCATTGTTTTGCCTCTTCAATCAAAGTCTTTTTTTCTACTTGAGTTTTTTAAGTTTTTCAAGTATTTTATTAAATCTTAAATTTCTAAAAAATATGGTGAGTTGAATTAGTCTGAAGTTAGAATAGTAGGTAGTCTTGGAAGAATAGTCTTTAATCTATAGCAGTAGCCCTTTGAGCCAGTCTAATTTAAATAGTTAAATCATTTGTTCTCCTTGTTCTCAACACTTTTTCTTCTCTTGTTCTGATTTTATTTCATCTCCTTTAAACTTTCAAGAATCTCATCTACAGAATTAACGACTCTGCAGTCTATGTTGTTAGAATTAAAAATGTTTAATCATGTTCAAAAACTATTAGTCTTGATTATCTTTTTTATTTTCTTCTCTTTTTGATTCTCATTATTTTTATTTTTTTATCAAAGTTGTTGGAACCACATTAGGCCCCTCAAATAACTATTGGGGGTCTATCTTTGTTTTTCCTCTCTATTTAAACTCTTGCTTAAAGTAAATAAAAAACATTGGCTCTTCATTCTCTTTTACTCTGTTGCCCTGAGTCAGTCCAAGTGGTCCTCACTTTCCCCTTCCTTAATTCCATTCTTCTGAATATATAATTATTAAAATGATTAAACTATAAAAAATCTTTATAAAAAATTAAAATAAAAATATTTCATAAAATTTCAGTCATAATTTCAACACGAACCTGTGAATTGAGCCTGTTGAGAGGTATCTGAGTTCAGGCCCCAATCCCTACCTTGCCCAGGGGGACCGTCTGTGACCCCGTATACTTGAGTCCTTTAATTGTAATGATCAAACGGTTTACTAAATCTTGGTTGGTGCGTTGTGGGGTATTGCTGACATTGTTGGAAGGTTTTAGAGGATTGAGACATTGTTCTAGATTTCTTAAAAACTTGGGCAGTTTAGCTACTTTTTCTTTGAGATTGGAATTCGGAATCTCTCCATGAGAATTTCCATGTTATCCACCAAGCCAGGAGGCATTGCGGGATAGGGATGATATGGAGCAGAGAAAAGGTACAAGTGGGGCTAGGCATGGTTTTTAATCAGGATATATTGCAAAAGAAAGGATTATCTTAGAGAGGGGTAAGAGAGAAAAAAACAAGATGTATTGGAGTCAGATGCGCTGAGAGGAGTAGTTTATTTGAAGACTTGATGAAAAAAGGTTTTTTCTGGTAAGGTGAGAATAAAAGCTTAAGATTGTTCGGGACCCCCGAACCTGAGACCTTGTCACTGGCGAATGATGTTGAAAATAAATTTGAACTTGAATTATTTAGTAAACATCTTACAACAATGAATTAACACATTAAATCGAAGTTGAAGCATCCTCTCAAAGCACAAGAATTATTCACTGAAAGTAAATCATTCGTGGATCTCGCTGATGATTTTCAGCTTGATCAAATTTCAAAAAAAAAGACAAATTCCCTCTGATGGTTTGAATCTTGCCGATGTAAGTCATTTAATATATATTTTTTAAATTGAACTATTGGTAATTGATTTCTTAATCGAGTTTTTTAACTTCATCTCAAACTAACGTTTACTCATTTTTGTTTTTTAAATGAAAAAAAAAAAAAAGTTTTTATTTGGTGTAAAATTGAGATCACTATATAGGAAAACGCTAAGGGAAACAAGAAGTGAATCGTCATAAAAAAAAAATCAATTTTTTTTTTCTTCATCTAATCTTGTTATTTTTAATGTGACAAAATTCTAAAAATGTGTCAATTGTTGAATGATACCAATCAAAAGATCTTGGAACAAATCAAGTCCGGCTAGAAACGATTACGTGGATCCGATATGAGTTTGTTAAACCAATCCAATCAGCCAAGGGACAAGTAAGTAATTTTAAATTGCCCTCATCATGCGGCTTAAAGCTCAACCCGTTTGACTGGTTTATAATTTTTTTTTGAACTAATTAATGGATTTTTTTTTCATTTCTGTAATCAAAAAAAGCTTAGTCACCAAGATCTGATAGCTCAAATTAATCGACAATTAAAAGAAATCAAAAATCAATCAATCTTAATTGGTGGTAAATTTGAAAAATTAAGAGGTGGTAGGAATCTGAATCCTCATTAAATCATCATCAGCATCAATTGAAACTTCGTGTACTAGACTATATTTCACTTCAATCAGTCTTCGTTAGCATGGGTTTTTGTCTAGAGATTTTTTTTAAATTCGTGATTCGATTTGGCGGAAAAAGTTCATCCGAGTAACAAACATGTGATACTGAAGGGAAAAAAAAACTTTGGCCTGTCACACAAAGACAATGCTAGAAACTTTAGTGATATCTTTGAATTGAAATTGTTGGAATTCTGTGTCTGCCTCCTAGATCAAAAAACAATAATTAAAATTCGTTATGCCAATCTTTTACTTTCTATAAATTCTTTAAAATTAGTCCTAAGAAGTCTGAAGAATCCAATCAAATTAAAGCAAGTCTGGAGGTTAGCATGTTGCGACAAAGCTAGAGCAAATAGTGTGAACACTTACATTCACTATGAGAGAACAAAGGACTGAAAGACAGAGAAAACAAAGAGAGAAACCTGGAGCAAATAGTGTGAATGTTGAGAAAAGAGTTCTCAGGTTTTAATTATCAATCAAAAAGAAAAAATCAAATTTTAATTGGCATAGGTTTTTTTTTTCTGCTTCCTTTTTGAAAGGTCTTTCTTTCCTAGAAAGTCTAGGAGTTGATGAACGCTTCATTGGCTCCTCCATCCCGACATGTGGCATGCTGGTGTGGCTCACCCGTATGAGCTGAATGTAGCCAAGGGAGGTAGAGTAGGAGTCCTGGGGTGGCCCCCAGGGCATATCCAGGGGTTTTGGAGGCTCCTGGTTCCCGACCCAACGGGTATATCTTATACCCGAGAATCGGAGATGAAATCAAAGTTCCGGCACCCAACCTGTATCCAAGGGTTGGCTAAGGTATTTTTGGGTACCCGAAATCTCCGGTAAATGAGATACCCACATATTTTCTGGATACCCAAGCAATATTCCCCTGATTCCTGAATATCCATATGAAATCTGGTTTACTTTGCAAGGCTTGAACGCTCATCCAGATCCTCCACTCCCTTTCTCCTATTCCTAGTACTCCTCTTCCCTCCCACTAGTCCCACTCTGTTTAATCTGAATCATGACCTTGAACTTGTCTGATCCCCCTGAATCCAACCCATTAGCCCCTCTGTCTGCGTCTGGTGAGTCACCAATCTGTTGCACCCTCTGTTTCCGCTCCCTCTGATGCTGCCTCTGATAGTTCCACACCAAACGAATTAGAAGGGACCCAAAGTCAGTTGGTTATGGAAATATTTTGTATCCACCACCAATAGAGCCCAAGTTCAATGCACTGCAACCAAAGGCAACAAGATATGCCACCAGCTCCTCAGTGACAAGTATTCCAGCACCAAATCAATGATTGAGAATCTGAAACACATCCAAAAGATAGAGGATCCAAAGAACCAATGTCCTGAGAAGAATGTCATTCTTTCACACATCTTCAAACAAAATTGGTAGGAGAGTGACACACTTGGCCCTGAACTCAATGCAGAAAACATGTGGAAGATAATTGCTTATTTTGTGGCCAACACTGACCTTCCCTTCTCAATTGCCAAAAGGCCTGCCACAAACAGAAAAAATAGAGCAACCAAGGTGAGTTGCTTTCACATTAACAAAGGGGTCCCTTTGTTCTTGCCAAAGCAACTAAACTTGGTTGCTCCATTTTTTCTTGTGGTGTTTGTTCATCAACATTTCCTGCCTTCTGAATCCCCATGCTGTGCTAATTATGGTCAAACAAAAAGCCTTTGCAACTCAGGTCAACAATCTATTGGATAGATCCCTTTTCGATTGAGACCTCCCCTCTAAAGAAATTTTTCTTTATCGTTTTGTCTTTGTCTTTGTTTTTCTTTTTATTTTTATTTTGCTTTTTCTTTTTGTTTTTATTTTCTTTTTCTTTTTGGTTTTCTTTTGTTTTTCTTTTTCTTTTTTTTTGTTTTTGTTTTTATTTTTGTTTTTTGTTTTTCTTTGTTTTTGTTTTTGTTTTTTGTTTTTGTTTTATTTTCCCTTTCCTTTTCCTTTTTCTTTTTCTTTTTCTTTTTCTTTTTCTTTTTCTTTTTCTTTTTCTTTTTCTTTTTCTTTTTCTTCTTTTTCTCTTTCTCTTTATTTTTCTCTTTATCTTTATGCTTATTCTTATGTTTTTGTTCTTTTCTTTATTTTTTCTTTATCATTTCTTTATCTCTTATTCATATTTTATTTTTTTCTTTTTTGTTTAGCCACCACACAGCAATCTCAATTGCCGTGTGGTGGCTAAAACCTTAATTATTTAAAGTTTTAGCCATTACACGGCAATTGCTGTGTAATGGCTAAAAAACATGGCAATTGCCGTGTAATGGCAATTTTTAGGCCAAAAACACGGAAATTCCATGGCAATTGCTTTGTTTTGGCTAAAACACTGCCACGAATTTACCCGCGGCCTAAAAGAAATTGTAAGTCAGGAAGTATATGGGATGAAAATATCTTTTAGGCACAGTTTGGCTACCTCGGGCCCTGTGTGTTTTTTTTATTACACACAAATCTGCCCCGGGGCGGATCTGTGTGAAATAAAAAAAACACACAGAGCCCGCCCCGCGGCTGAACTTGTATGGTTTTTGTAACTGTGCGGGATCTCTGCACAGTCGCGAGGGTTCGGCCGCATGTGGTTGTGAGTGTTAAAACCACCCGGCCCATCAGAAACTTCTTTTTTTTGCCATTTTTTTTGCCGCACGCAAATCTTCAAGCATCGCAACCTTGTCCATCTCCGAAACCAAACAACAAGAACAACCGCCAACATTCCCTTTCCAATCAAATTTGACCCATCCACTAACTTCAAATAAAAATCAAAAAAAAAAAAACACAGAATAAATATAATAACTTGATCCAAAAAAAAAAAGCAAAACATCTAATTAATCCAAAAAAAAAAGCAAAACACAGAAACAAGATAAATAACTTAACACAAGAAAAATTTAATCTCAACTATTCAACCATCAAGACATTAAACACCTACTCATTCTAGGCAATATTTGTAACTAGCCAATTTTGTATTTATTTATAAATTACATTAAATTATACCAATCCATCATGTCCAATCAAGAACAAATAATTTAATATGAAATTGATCATGATGATCAGTTGCTAAATGAAGAAGAATTGGTGCATCAACAATTTGAGGATGATGAAGAAGCCTATGAGATTGAATTAAATAATATCAGAAACAATGCAATAGTTGAAATTAATAAATTACAAATTTTACATTTAGGATACTTATATTATCCAAATAAAAAAAGAAAAACACCTATTCCAAAACACACCTCAATCCTCACAGGTGAGATGTGGATGCAAGAACTTCTGTCAAATCAAAATGACACCCCTTTTTATGAGAACATGGGCGTGAAAACAAGCACATTCTTGAAGTTGAAAGATTTTCTTGAAGATTATGGTGTTCTCACAGCTGGACGATGGGTGACAACAACCAAAAAGCTTGGCATTCTTCTTTACATGCTGAAGAATGGGAAATCAAATAAGAAAACTCCAAAAACGTTTTCAAAGAGGAGCTGAAACCATTTCTTTGTTGGTGTTTTATTGGTTTTTTTCCATATATTTTTTGATGAATTCTGGTGCTGGTGTTTTATTATTGATCCCCCTTTTTTTTTTGGTTCTTGATTTCCCTTTTTTTTTTTTGGATGGTTTTTGTTTCTTCATCTGGTTTTTGTTTCAGAAAGCAATCGACTTGGCGAACATTAAGAAAACGGCCCTTCCCTCGTTCGATGTTCCAACTCGTTGGAATTCAACCTATTTGATGATCAGCTCATTGTTACCTTACCGAGAGGCATTCAACCACCTTGCAATGTCTGATGCTAACTTTGTCAACTGTCCAAATGAAAAAAAATGGTCTAATTTGCAAACCATGCACAATTTTCTTCAGTTGTTTCATACCGGTAAAGTTTTTTTTATGTTTTTTTATGTTTTTTTATGTTTTTTTATGTTTTTTTATGTTTTTTTATGTTTTTTTATGTTTTTTTATGTTTTTTTATGTTTTTTTATGTTTTTTTATGTTTTTTTATGTTATTTTATGTTTTTTTATGTTTTTTTATTTTTTTTTATGTTTTTTTATGTTTTTTTATGTTATTTTATGTTTTTTTATGTTTTTTTATTTTTTTTTATGTTTTTTTATGTTTTTTTATGTTTTTTGATGTTTTTTGATGTTTTTTTAATAATAATAAGATCAGAAACTCAGAACAACTGATCATTAATTTGTTTCAACTTCCCACCATCTAGATGTTTTTTTATGTTTTTTGATGTTTTTTGATGTTTTTTTAATAATAATAAGATCAGAAACTCAGAACAACTGATCGTTAATTTGTTTCAACTTCCCACCATCTATTTTTTATGTTTTTTTATTTTTTTTTATGTTTTTTTATGTTTTTTTATGTTATTTTAGTTTTTTTTATGTTTTTTTATGTTTTTTTATGTTTTTTTATGTTTTTTTATGTTTTTTTATGTTTTTTTATGTTATTTTATGTTTTTTTATGTTTTTTTATTTTTTTTTATGTTTTTTTATGTTTTTTTATGTTTTTTTATGTTTTTTGATGTTTTTTGATGTTTTTTTAATAATAATAAGATCAGAAACTCAGAACAACTGATCATTAATTTGTTTCAACTTCCCACCATCTAGCAACCTTGAAGCTTGGGGGAACATATTACCCTACAACTCATATGGTTTACAAAATTATGCACAGTATCAACCAGCAACTTGAAAAACGCAAAAAATTAAGTGATCCACATATAGCTGCAATGACCGGCCTGATGAGGGATAATTTTGATAAGTACTGGGTCAATATGTGCCTTTTCTGCGCAATTGCTTTGGTATTGGACCCAAGATGCAAGTTGGAGCTGGTTGAATCAACAGTGGGCCGCTACACTACGTTACACTTTTTGACCAAAAACATGTAGCGTAGCGGTCATTCTTCAAATTTAGCAGTGAGTAGCGTTAGCTCAATTTGTACTTGCACTACGCTACCATGTAGTGTAACAATTTTTTCTTTTTGGGGAGCCTGTAGCGTTAGTTGTCAAAGTTTCAAAGTTAAAAAAGCTTGTAGCTTAACTTGGGTGCAACTAACAGAACATTTTCTGCCTGGTAGCGTAGTTGGTCTTGAGCTATCCTACACTACGCTACAGGTGTAGCTACGCTACCAGTTCAGCTACGCTACAGGTTTCAACCATGAAGAAAAAAAAACTCACTCAAGTTTCATCAAAAAAAAAAAGTGAAAAAAAAAAAGATAAAAAAAAAAAAGATAAAAAAAAAAAAAAAAAAAAAAAAAAAAACACTGGTTAACGTAACCCACAATTCAACCAAAAAAAAAATAAAGAAAAAAACAAAGAAAAAGAAAATGGTTCATCTAACCCACAATCCAAAAAAAAAAAAACTCATAAACCTAACCCATAATTCCACCAAAAAAAAAAAAAAAAAAAAAAAACCAAAATAAAA
>JNCO01006553.1:0-12932 GCA_000785685.1 Uromyces viciae-fabae | reverse complement strand
CCACCTCTCAGACCCATCAGTATCAGCACTAGTTCATACTCGCATTGGCATCAACCGCAACAGAGAGCGACATGCGCAAACGTTATTCAATGACTATTTCACCAATAATCCTGTTTATCCTGAACGTTTGTTTGAACGTCGATACCGATGTCTCTCTGCAGTAGGTGTTAAATTTAATAAACTAAGGAAGTTTTATTTCAACGATTTGATCATACAAAGGTAAAGAAATAAAATAAGATAAAGAAATGATAATGTACCTAAGGCCTCTTGATGTATATGAGAAATGACAAAGATAATAGAATGAAAGAAGATATAACAATGATGTAGGAAGCTACATGAAATCATGAGTACATTATTGTTATACGATAACGAAAGAGAATAGAAGAAAACATACTATAAGATAAATAATCAGGCTCGTAGATTGGTGTTCAATCTATAAAAAGCTGAGCGAGGGTTTAAGAGGGATTGTCCAATATAGTAACTGAGAAGAACAATTCAGAATTGATTTAGATGAGTCGATGAAGTAGAGTGAATGAATTGCTTACCTCCTCCCCAAGCAAAGTCAACTAATAAGTATGACGATGTAGTTCAGGATTTCTTTGTCTCCTGGGGAGGAGGAAATATAAAGAAAGGAGACTGTTTATATAATTTTAATGAGATGATTACATAATACAATTTAACAAGTGCATTACATTCGCGTTGAGTAATGACATCATTAACTCGAATTACTTGTTATCAGAGTATCAGAAGGACAAGCTTGGACCTTCTTCGCACAGATCTTGAGTACGCTTTGGGAGCAGTTCAGGACCAAATCTGACACCAACTTGCATCAGAAAGGTCTTCGAGAGCAACAATTTTGAGTGACTGAAGAACCTTGCGAAGTTGACACCGAGGAACCAATTTAGTCAAGAAGTCGGCTAGCATTGAGTGAGTTGAAACATAAGAAATGAAAATCTTGCTTGATTGAATGAGTTCCCTGATATAATGAAGACGAAGGGACATGTATTGAGTTCTGAAGTGATTCTGATTTGAATTTGAGTTTGCTAGATCAATTGCACCCATGTTGTCACTGAATAAGTTAGTTGGAGGTAATGAAATAGTAAAAACTTCTTTGATGAAATTCCTAGACCACATGATTTCTTTTGAGGCATCACTAATTCCCATGTACTCCGCTTCAGTTGTTGAAAGCGAAACGGTTGGTTGCTTCTTACTTTTCCAGCCAACCAAGTTTCCACCAAAGAGAATGATATAGCCAGTGATTGATCTGCCGGTGTCTTGGCAAGCACCCCAGTCAGAATCGGAGTAGGCTGTTAAATCCACGCATGACTTGGCGGATCCAGAAAAGTTGAGACCAGAATTCTTAGTGGTTTGCAAATATCTTAAAACATGTAATCCGGCTTCCCATTGTTTGATGCCGGGCTCCTCAAGAAATTGGGACAACATACTTACAGAGTGTGTGATGTCAGGTCTAGTCGCACAGCTTAAGTAATTCAAGGAGCCGGCTAGTTTTTGGAAATTTTGGTTGAGTGACTTGAAAGCAGAGATTTTGTCAGAAGTTGGTTTAATTAGATGAGAATTGACCTGTAGAGGCGTAGAAGTTGGATATCTATGTGATAAATCATAAGATTCAGTGAGAGTTTCAATGTAGGATGTTTGAGTCAGACTGATGTGATTGTTTGATCTAGTTATCTTCATTCCGAGCAGAAATTCAGCATCGCCAGAATCCTTCATATTAAATTCTTTTTTAATTTGATTCTTAAAGTCTTCAACTGATGATCCAAAGATGGCCAAGTCATCTACATGAATATAGACATAGATCGGCTTTGAAAGGTGATTTCTGTAAAACACATATGGATCAGCAATGGAAATGATAAAACCAATTGATGTCATAAAACTTGATATTTGCTTATACCACGCCAACGGAGATTGCTTCAAGCCATAAATGGCCTTGCTGAGTTTAAGAACTTTTGAAGAATCTTCGTTAACACCAGGAGGAATCTTCAAATAAATTTCTTCCTCGATTGGTGCATTGAGAAAGGCACTTCGAACAACCAATTGGTGAAATTCCCACCCTTTTGAAGAAGCTATTGAAATCAGCACCCCTGAGAGAATTAAGACGACCTGTTGGCGAAAAAGTTTGACCATAGTTTAGCCCCTCAATCTGTAGAAAACCCTGAGCACACAACCAAGCCTTTTGCTCCACTATTTCGCCGCCTGCACCAGTTTTGTTGCGAAAAACCCATACACATGACAAAGGGAACTGTCCATCTTTTTGATCAACCACTGTCCATACTCCCAAATCCTTCATCCCCTTGAGCTCTTTTTCTATAGCAACCAACCATTCTTGTGCATTAACTCCTGAAACAGCCTGCTAAAGTTTTCGGCGTAAAGTTCTCCTCAAGATTTATGACATGAAGATTCGGACGTTTAGACCGTCCTTGAGAAGGTAGTACATTTAAAGAATCAATATCACCATTGATTTGAGTATGATGACGCGGACCTATAACTTTAATTTTAAAATTTTTTAAAGGTTGATCTTCTTCTTCAACTTCCGTATTGGCAATTCGTTCATGGATATTTTAATCAGCAGCAAAAGGTAATTGATTCTCCGATTGTTCTTGTACTTGAATATCATTAGATTCTTGCTGATCATCAACATCAACAAAACATTCAACTTCATTCTGTTCTGGCGCATTTTCTTCTTGATTATTGAGCAGGAAAAACCACGGATTTACTGATTCAACACCAGAGAGACCAGGAAATATGTTTTTGTCAAATTTTACATGCTTGCTAACAAAGGCTTGTCTTGCATCTAAACAAAGGATCTTGTAGGCCGACGTACCGTTCACAAAACCCAATAGGATCCCTTCCCAAGCTAAAACATTAAGCTTGTTTGTTCTCAATTGTTTCGGAATCAGACAGAAAACTTTACATCCAAATGGCCTTAAATGATCATAGGTGGGTTTTTGTCGAGTGAAGATTTCTGTCGGAGAAACAAAGCGAGAATTGGATTTAGGTGGTTTTATATTTGATAAATAAGTCGATGTTACCAAGGCCTCTCCCCAGTAAGTAAGAGG
Source organism: Uromyces viciae-fabae (assembly GCA_000785685.1). NCBI lineage: Eukaryota > Fungi > Basidiomycota > Pucciniomycetes > Pucciniales > Pucciniaceae > Uromyces > Uromyces viciae-fabae. The sequence continues at coordinate 9,855 of JNCO01006553.1, read as the reverse complement.
TAACTTACTCTGAACCAATATTGTTCTCATTTTTTCTAAGATTGTCCTATTTTCCCGCTCCGCAATACCATTGTGCTGAGGAGTGTACGGTGGTTAAACTTGATGTTCAATGCCCTTGAGCATGAGGAATTCTTTCAGTTGATGATTGAAAAACTCGCCACCGCCATCAGAATGCAAAATCTTGACCTTTTTTCCAGTTTGATTTTCAGCAACTTGTATATATGATTTAATGTTCATAACTGTATCAGACTTGTGTTTCATTGGAAATGTTGATTTGAATCCAGAAAACTGATCCATTATCATCAAAAAGAAAGAACATTCGGACGGCGTCATCGTTGACATTGGTCTGACGAGATCGAGATGAATATGATGTAAAACATCAAGAGCAGGATTGAAGGACGAGTTGAGGGACGATTTCACTGATTTTGTTTTTACACAGATATCACATATGTCATCCATCCTAGCTTCAGGAACAATCATTTTTAAACGAGAAACATCTGGATGTCCTAAGCGAGATTGCCATTTACTTCTTGAATCGGTTTTAGACAAGAAGACAGAGGGAATATTGAGATTTTTAGGAACTACCAACATTTTATTTTTGATGTTCGCTTTAAAATGGAGATTGTTATTTAAAAATATTTCTACCCTATCATCTGAAATCTTTTCAATTTTTATTTCTTGTTGAAGAAGCCAAATCAAGGAGACAATATTTTGAGTAATATTATGAACATACAAACACTCCTCTAATTTGATTGAGTCATGAAGCGACATCAAATTGATAGTTCCAATCCCCTTTGCTTGAAGAATAGAGTTCTTGTCCCCAGTTGCTACCAGACAGTGTTGGATTTATAGTGACTCAAGAATAAAAAGCTATTTACTATCATTCTTCTTTTTCTAAAAATAAATAAATACTATAAATAAATACTAAAATATTTATTCAACTACTCTATCTAAACTAATCTATCTAAACTACTCTATCTAAACTACTCTATCTAAACTACTCTATCTAAACTACTCTATCTAAACTACTCTATCTAAACTACTCTATCTAAACTACTCTATCTAAACTACTCTATCTAAACTACTCTATCTAAACTACTCTATCTAAACTACTCTATCTAAACTACTCTATCTAAACTACTCTATCTAAACTACTCTATCTAAACTACTCTATCTAAACTACTCTATCTAAACTACTCTATCTAAACTACTCTATCTAAACTACTCTATCTAAACTACTCTATCTAAACTACTCTATCTAAACTACTCTATCTAAACTACTCTATCTAAAACTATTATACTGAGACTACTATCACTCAACTCTAAACTAAAACTAACTATAAACTACTATTTCTTAAGTACCTATTAACAATTCACCCTCAGGCTGTTGAGTCACATCTTTATGACCAATAGTGGTCCTGTATTAGAATTGTTTCTTGAGTTACTTAAATATCTTCTTCTTCTATCATCATTTTATTCATTATTCTTTGATTTAACTTGTTAAGTAGTTTTATTCTTGATTATGTAAGCAGAGCCTATAAATAGGCCAGCTAACTCAATGAAATAACATCATTGGTTCAAATCATCTTTTGAACTCATCGATCTCTTTTAGCCCAGTCACCAAGAGCATTCAGCTTTTCACCTATAATTTCAGTCCTAAAATGATCAGACAGTCTAGAGGAGAGAATTGCTGAAAAAGGTTTCTTTGCTGAATCATATGATGAGAAGCGCCGGTATCTAATATAATTCTGTGCTTATCAACAGAGTTCATTTGAGTAAAGAAAAGTTGTGCATTAAGAAAATTGGTTGAAGGAGTAACTACTAAAGAATTAGATTGTTTCTTAGATCTAAAGCTTTATTTTAATTCAGGGTGTAAGGTAAAACATTGTTCCTTAGAATGTCCAGACACACGCGGATTGTGCATCCCCAGACCACATATATTGTCCGTTTTGACCGGATAGCCTTCTGGACCGATATAAGTCCCCAACTGGAAACCAGCATTATGAATTAATACTGTAGCTGAGGTATTTATTGGAATTGAGGGAGGACCACACCTGGCTTCTTTGTGATGAACCCAATCTTTTAATTTAGCAAGAACTTGAGCCAAACTTTCCAACAGTTTTTCATCAGTTAATAAATTATCAAAAAGTTGCCAGTAGTTTTCAGGTAACTTGGCCAATACGATATAACTGGTTAGATTGTCGGGTAATTTGATAACGACTACCAAAAGATTTTTTATATGAGATCTTATTTCTGCAAAATATTTAGATAAATTGGTTTTAAAAGTATATCGAATAAAATTAATGAACACTCTTGACTGATTTTTAGTGGTGGAGCCAGCGAACGCCTTTAAAATCCGACTCCAGATTATAGATGGTTTTTCGATTATATTGGCATCAATCAACTCATTGAAAGCAGCAGTACCGACCTTGGTAGCGATCAAGTTCGCTGTTTTCAACATATCAAGCATGACCTTGGTTTGAATAATCGCTGGATCAGAAGGAGATGGCAAAGAAGTTTCCCCAGCCTCAGCATTCACCACATTTTGAGTTGTCGCCCTGGTTGATTGAGTCCCAGCATAATCAGGATGAAGCCTAATAAGTTCCTCCACCAACAATACTGTTAAATACTGTGACAGTTGTTTTGAATTTAGATACAAGGAAATTCTGAGCCACCATTCTAGGAAGTTATGATCCTCTAGATTCGGAATACTATTCTTTTCTTTGTTGTCAAAGTAGTTCATCTTATCAGAGGCCTTTATTTTTGTAGTTGTGTGAGTTTGAGGACCAATTGACTGGAAATCTGTTAAATTTATTAAACTAAGGAAGTTTCATTTCAACGATTTGATCATACAAAGGTAAAGAAATAAAATAAGATAAAGAAATGATAATTTACCTAAGGCCTCTTGATGTATATGAGAAATGAAAAAGATAATAGAATGAAAGAAGATATAACAATGATGTAGGAAGCTACATGAAATCATGAGTACATTATTGTTATATGATAACGAAAGAGAATAGAAGAAAACATACTATACGATAAATAATCAGGCTCGTAGATTGGCATTCAATCTATAAAAAGCTGAGCGAGGGTTTAAGAGGGATTTTCCAATATAGTAACTGAGAAGAAAAATTCAGAATTGATTTAGATAAGTTGAGTAGAGTGAATTCCTCCCCAAGCAAAGTCAACTAATAAGTATGACGATGTAGTTCAGGATTTCTTTGTCTCCTGGGGAGGAGGAAATATAAAGAAAGGAGACTGTTTATATAATTTTAATGAGATGATTACATAATACAATTTAACAAGTGCATTACATTTGCCTTGAGTAATGACATCATTAACTTGAATTACTTGTTATCAGAGTATCAGAAGGACAAGCTTGGACCTTCTTCGCACAGATCTTGAGTAAGCTTTGGGAGCAGTTCAGGATCAAATCTGACAATAGGATCATCCAATATCTGCAAACTTATGATAGATTTTTGATACAGAAACCGGTGAGTTCATGTTTCAAGTAACCATTCAGATATGTATGTATCACTCACAACATGTTTTTTTAAGGACGCATGCGGTGTTGTTGTAACATACTAGGTTACAGTGCTTGGCCACAGTCTCACCGGCCACCAAGAATATACTTCCGGTGACTTACACCGGAAGTAAAGTCTTACACATGCAATATACATGCTTTTAGCACATCAGTTTATGAGCCCTTACAACATCTTGCTCAACTCATCATTTTAAGAGAAAAGAACAAACATTACTTCAAACAATAACCTGCCGGCGTAGGCATACTTTTGACTTTTTTTTTTTTTTTTTTTTTTTTTTTTTAAAGTGAAATTTTGCTGATAGCATTGCACACTTTGAAGTTAACTACTATTGGCCTAAGGGGCACTAGATGAAAAAAATGATGTAGCTACTTAAAACTAACTAATGACAACCAGATTTGAGAAATATTATGCAAATTGATAAAGAAAAGAAAAGGAAAAATTTTTAGAGAAAGATAAAATTTACAACAAGAAAGGAACAGAAGAGAGACTAAAAGATGAGTGAAGATCATAAAAAGTCAAATTGACCAGAAGCTTTGAGGAATCTTGCGATTGGCCTTTTGATTTTGAAGAACAGTTGACACTTGATGCCGTAGCTCTAGTTTGAGGATCCGCCTACAATCCCTATACCTCGGACAAAATTGTACAAAATGAGCTAGCTTCGCTTTGCCCCCACAAAAGGGGCAAAGAGGGTCAGTAGCAAATTTTATCTTGAATAGATGATAATTAAGAGGGCTATGCCCAGAAGCCATTTGGTTAAGTAAAGCAGAGAAACAAATTGGGAGAAATGAGATTTGATCTCGATTCCTCCCTATACTGGGGCAAATGAATCAACAGATCTTTTTCCAGCTCCCTTTAAGAATACGATTGGGAGTTCCACCCTTTCCAGCTAGATTGTTGGCTAATTTGTTGCCCAGAAGACCGGAGTGCCCCGGGAACCATTTCAAATGAAATTTAATACCCTGTGGTCAGGTATTAACAATATCCCAGATCTCATCAAAGAGATACTGCCCACTACGGGCAAGGTCAAAATTTTTCAACCGTGTCAGGACCCCTTGATTGTCCAATATAATGTTGAATCGATTGACCACAGGATGAGTAACAGAGAGGTCCTTAGCCATTCTAAAGGCAGCAATCAGGCCTAATATTTCAACTTTGTGATTGGACACGAAGTTATTGACTCCGAAAGAAAATGAGAGGGAGTAATTTTCTTTCATGCATATTGTAGCACCCCCTCCTCCTTTATCTTGATCATACAAATCGTCAGAATAGATATTTAAGATATTCGTCAACGTTGCTGCCTGCTCTTCCAATTTGAAAACCTCGCTAATGGCATCCTCCTTTTTGGGAAGAATATCCAGGCCCACTATCTGATCAGGTAGCTGCTTTGAAACATGGTGGAATCTAAGCTGGACAAGTTCCGGACTTGCTTCCAAAGCCTTTTCAATAAGCTAGGAAGCAAGGGAGTTCATGATTGTGTCCTTGTGGGTGCTGGATGGGAATTTAAGATGGAGGATGATAGTCTTGCGAATGAGATTGTTGGTTTTAACAAAAACCATTTTATGGAAAAGGAAATTAAAGCAAACTTGTTTGATTGAAAGGAATGTATCCGGGAAAGCCAAACAAACCAATAAGAAAGATTTAGGAGTTGAAATAACGTACCTAGAGCGTATCTAGCGGTGTGGAATTTATATTTGTGTTAGGGAGCGGTGGCAAAGGTGGAGAGGCATGCGGAGCAGGGAAAAGCATTGTGCGAGCTGATCAAAAGCTTTGGCAAAGGCGGAAAGTATCTGCAAATTTAATCGCCTCAGGATATACCAAATGCGGAGAGAAAGTGGAATCTACGATTTACGGGGGCTGAGGCAATCAGACGTGGGTTACTCAGGAAGGTGCTGCGGGGTAGATTGGTGTTAAGGGCTGCGGAAAAGCAGGGGAAGGAGCGGATCGTTCAGCGGATAACGATCCAATCCGGTGGGCTGCGTGAAGTGGGGTGACGACGGTCGGCAGTAAGGGTTCCGGAAGTAAGGCGGATGCGGGATTGGTGATTGGGGCAAACGGCTGCAGAGACGGAAACCGGGGGTACACGGGGAGGAAAGGCTGGAATCGGGGAAACCAGGCGCAGGATGGGAAGGGAGGGAAGAAAAGTTGTAAATAGGGCATTATATAATATATAGGACACAGATATAACATAACATCTAGAATATCAAAAAAACATTAACACACATTAGAGGGAATCAAATTTCTAGAAGATTTCAATCTCATATTCTTTGGCGGGAAAATCACTGACCAGGACTCTTAGGGAGAGAAACTGCGGAAGCGCGAGGGAATAAGAAAGGGCCAACTTGCTTGGGGTTCTTAGTCTAGAGCGTAAGTTTCTCTTAGATCTTGGTTCATCAGTCCATCAAAGCGGAATCATCGAGTTCTGGAACCTGCAGAGAGTCAAATTCGTGTGCGGACACGGTTTATCTTTCCACAGCGGATAACGCATCCACCTTGCCAGCTAGAGTTTTGATTTTACCAATATTACGTTTAGTTCCCCACAACTGGCGCACCATAAGTGATACGGGGTATTAACAACATTTGAAGCAGTCTCAGCCTGTCCGGTTCCTTCAAACCCCATGGGGAGGAACCGAGAATTTTTAGCTGAGAAATAGTCTTATTAGCTTTGTCTTCCAGAGCTTTAAAGTTTTTATTGAAATTGAGTTTTGAGTCAACCCACATACCCAGCCATTTCACATTGGCTTGAGGGGTTAAATTGCGAGAGCCAAACCTAAACGTACCAGATACAATGGAACTCTTTGAGAACCACTGAAACTGCATTTTCGCTTGGTCGAAGACCACTCCAAACTTGAGGCCCCACTCTAAAGATCTTCATCCTTCAGACTCCAATAGAGAGGTGGCCTCCGCTGGAAAAGTAGCCGCAGCTAAATGGACCACATCATCAACATATCCGACAGATACCAAGTCACTGTTGAATGAAAATTGTGATAACAAAGATGAATTATAAAGGATGTAAAGAATAACGGAGAGGTGGGACCCTTGAGGCAGCCCAATGGGAATAGAAAAAGATTTTGAAGTGAAATTACCGAGGTGTACCAACGTGGACCTGTCCGTCAGAAAATCCTTGACAAATACAGCCAGGTACATCGGCCAATGCCTACTAAACAAGAAATCAATGAGTCGAGTGGGGTTTACCGCTGGGTATGCCGGTTTGACATGCATAAACAACCCGGCCACAACCTTCCTCTCCTGCCATTTCTGGCGGATCCAAGCATCGAATAGAACGAGAGCATCCTCTATTCCTGACCCTTTTTGACCACCTAAATGACCTTTGGGGAGAATTCCCTCCTTTTCCGCCCACTCAGTGATGCGTCGAGCAACCATAAGCTCCAGTAGCTTACCTAAGGTGCTGAGTAAAGCGATTGGGCGATAGGCCCCCGGGTTGGTATAATGCCCCTTGCCATGCTTGCAGATGATTGCTGTTACCGCGCACTTCCACATGGGAGGATATGTGTTAGTACCTATAACATCATTATAGACCTTCACCAAGACAGGAGCTAGACTAGGGGAGAAGAACTTAATAGATTCGTTAGAGATACCATCTATCCCTGCTGCCTTTCGGGGCTGGATCTTGTCAATTGCATCAAGCACCTCCCTTTCTGGTATTTTGGGAAAAACGGCCTCCCTGACATTAAACCTCTAACAATGTCAGTTAAATATATGGGTGCATGGACTAGAGAGGTACCCTGAAATAGGAGGGCCACCTGACCCTCTTTTTCATGAATTACGTTACCAGTAGGATCTTGCAGCGGTAGTACAGTCCCACTGCTCCCCCCTTTTGCAAAGCAAAACACCTGGAAGATAGAATCCAAATTAGAATCTTCCAAAAACCAGTGCCAGCTTCGGTGCTTCAGGCTATTGACCAGCTCCCTAAATTACTGGTTCCACTTTCAATAACATTCTATGGACTCTGGGGTTTTTGCCAGCATCATCCATTGGCAATCCCGATTTCGCGTCTTCACAACTGGGTCAAGGGTGGCTTTGAACCACTATGGCTTGACTTTAGCGGCATATAGCCGTACCTTCTTTCCCCTGTTGTTTTGAGTATCTTGAAGGGCTTTCAAGACAACAGCCGCTACATCAACTGGGGATGCCGAAGTCGATGTGAGCAACCTTTTCAAGGGAAGCCTTGAAGTCCTCGTTTAGGGTATAAAATGTTAAATCTTCATGTTTCACTCAACTGTCACAATGACCTAAATAAATGTTCAACTTTCTTCACTCGTCTCACTGATCTCTTAAAATAAAAAACCAAAACTTGAACTTCAAATCAACTAAACTTGAAACTAAAACCAAGTTACTCAAATATATTATATCTTATTATTCTTTGCTTTTCTTTTTATTCTTTTCTACTTTTCTTTACTTCTTTCTTTTTATCTCTTAAATAAATTTATCATTGTCAACTCGTGAAACTCAAACTGTGTATCGGTGAGATCTTACTTCCTCTTTTCATTCCTAATCAAATCAACTTATCAAAATATCATTATTCAAAAACTTCAGTGATCTCAAACATCTCAATTAAATCAAAACTCAATCGACCCAAATTAAAACAAGCCTTCAAATAAATAAATCAACACTCAGTATCGAGTTTGTATTTTCTTTATCATATTTATTTCAAAATGTTTTTCTTATTATTTCTTTCATTTTAAATTTTCTAATTGTTTTCAATCTAGTTTTGCTGCTCTTAGAAATAAATATCTTTCAAACAAACTTAAGTCTTTTAGAGGGCAGGTCAATCAAGCTAGTTCCACACTGGGGGCTGGATATGGTATGCCGCCGGGGGAGGTTTTTTGGAGATCTGAAATAGGAGGGCTGGTGATCCAAGCCAAAGTTGTTGGCCGAGATATTTACTTCAGGGACTAATTTAGAGCCTAAAAAGTTTGACCATACTAGATCGATGGTCTTCCCATTCCCTTTTAGTGAATAGAAGGTCGGAACAGCCTTTGGAGATGCCAGGCGAAATCCCGTTTTTGACATACTGTGAATTAAGTCAGCTGCCAAGCGACCGTTTCTTCTGCATGAAGGTGGGTTCCAGTGAGGATGATGCAGGTTAGCGTCCATTGAAATTATCATGGTCGCCACCCTACGGTTGTTAAATTTAGTTAGCCAATTCTTCAGGCAGGTAATACCGTCAAACGTAGCTGGGGGATTATAAACATTGAGGATATGAAACGGCTTAGAATCAGGGAATGTACAGGAAATGCCCATAAAGATCTGGGCCCCCTCTTCCAGTCTATGGATATATTGATCTGGAAGGGATGCCTTTGTTGAGCGTGTTTCAGTATGCTTCCAACCAGTGTTGTTACACATGTCACAATTCCATGACATGTTGTCTTTTTCTTTGATTCTTTGTTTCTATCTTTTTCTGTTGTTTCAGTTTCACAGACATGTCACACTTGTGACATGTTCACTAGTTGTATACTTACCTGGAACTAATAGCGTGATGAACTCTTTTTCTCATCGTTCACGCTATTTGCTCCAGGTAAGCACATTTCTGTTTCATTCTTTTCCTTTCTCTCTTCTCAGTGAAACTAATCATCGTTCACGCTATTTGCTCCAGCTTTGTCTCAACAGCCTTAACATAGATAACGGTCTGGTGCCGTTTGTTCAAACTCTTTGGGCTGTGCTCATACGCACAGTACATCAACCAGTTAGGATGTTCGGTGTGGAAAGATAAATCGTGTCCGCACACAAATTCAACTCTCCGCAGGTTCCAGAACTCGATGATTCTGCTTAGATGGACTGATGGACCAAGATCTAAGAGAAACTTACGCTCTAGACTAAGAACCCCAAACAAGTTGGCCCTTTCTTATTCCTCGCGCTTCCGCAGTTTCCCTCCCTAAGAGTCCTGGTCAGTGTTCTTCCCGCTAAAGAAAAGGAGGTTTGAAGTTTTAACGTCTGATACTCTAAAGTAAACTGCTCTGATTGCGTTATTCTGTGTTAATTCTCCTAAAAAATATGATGATGATTCTTCCCCCTCCCTTTTCTATTTACAACTTTTTCCCTCCCTTCCCATCCCGGGCCCGATTCCCCCGATTCCACCCTTTCTTCCCCGTGCACCCCAATTTCCGTCTCCGCAGCCGTTTGCCCCAATCACCAATCCCGCATCCGCCTTACTTCCGGAACCCTTACTGCCGACCGTTGTCACCCCACTTCACGCAGCCCACCGGATCGGATCGTTATCCGCTCCTTCCCCTGCTGTTCCGCAGCCCTTAACACCAATCTACCCCGCAGCACCTTCCTGAGTAACCCACGT
>JNCO01006552.1:0-12938 GCA_000785685.1 Uromyces viciae-fabae | reverse complement strand
TGGATTTCACGGCGTTTGGCAACTGTTGGCAGCTCTACCGCACATACGGAATACATGGCGCTGGGAATGGCCACTAGACAAATACTCTGGTTGCAAAACCTTCTTGAGGATATGACCGGGGCACGCTATACGGGGCATTTGTACTGCGACAACCAAGCCGCCGTTAAGATAGGGACGAACGATGGGTCAAACAAGCGGACAAGACATACTGACCGAGACTTCCACCTTACCAACCAGGCAATTTTCCGCAAACTACTTCATCTTTATTGGATCCCTACGAAACAGCAACTAGGTGATATCTTCACCAAAAATCTACCACCAGCAGTGCATGATTATCAGGTGGATCACATCATGGGACGCTCCGTCGAGTGGGGGGGTGTTATGTCTAGCGGACGTCAGGCCCTAGACATATGACACATTGACATATCTAGACGTCGTGTCTTTCTATACTTCTATTCTATTTCATATTATTGTCTTTCTATTCTCTCATGTACTCCACATAACATGTATATAAACGCATGTACTTAAGCCATGCCTAAAAGAATATGCAATAACATAATAAATCATCTTCGTATAGCTCTTTACCCAGGAGACAAATAAATCCTGAATTACATCGTCATACTTATTAGTTGACTTTGCTTGGGGAGGAGGTAAGTTAAACCCTATCTTATTTTTATTTAATCACTCTTCTTCATCGACTCATCAACTCATCTAAATTAAATATATATTATTCTTCTCAGCTACTACTTTGGAAGATTCCTCTTAAACCCTCGCTCAGCTTTTTATAGATTGAACGCCAATCTACGAGTCTGCTTATTGATCCTATAGTATGTTTTCTTTTGTTTTTATTACGTCATCATATGATAACAATGTACTCATACTTTTATGTAGTTTCCTACATCATTGTTATTTCTTATTCTTTCATTCTATTATCTTTGTCATATCTCATATTCATCAAGAGGCCTTAGGTACATTTTCATTTCATTATTTTGTTTTATTTCATTATCTTTGTTTTGACAAGTCGTTGAAATAAAACTCCTTAGTTTGTTAATTCTAACAAAAGCAACCCGAAGGCACACAGGAGTGGTTGCAAGAGCATCCATGCGGTCATCATCAGATTGGCTGTCAGGATCATCATACAAGAAGTCAGAAACTTGGTTCTTGTCATTTCGCCTTGTTGGTTCAACAAACATGATGGCCAAACCCGAATTTCTGTCTCGCCCGCACCGACCAATCATCTGAAATAAGATTGCTGGATCGGCTCAACCAAGGTGTATGATGTGACGGACACGCTTCCAGTTCTGCCCCATCCCCAATGCCATTGTACTGCATATTTTAGCCACATTGCCATTTTCAAAATCATGTATCACATCTTCTTTGTCCTGATCACCTGAGCAAGAATGAAATCTTCGGACAAATGAGCTGTTTGAATTATTTTTGTCCCCAGGCGTATTCTGCGCTTGATTGATTACTGTTAAAGCGTCCATGGTCAAATTGCGTGTTGACAAGTAGATAAGAGTAGGAAGCAAACGAGCATCCGGGATTTCTGTTTGATGGGGAAATAGACTGTATAAATAATGGCAAGACTTGAGGGAGTGTTGCATTGGCACCCTGATGATAGTTATTTTTGTCTGCTTAATTCACCCTCAAAAAAGTGCATTTCTTCACGTTTCACTTTCAAACTATTCAAGATGGCCTAGATGGCTGTTGGGCGGCAGGTGGCAGACATTAGCAGCATTGGAGAATTGGATGCCATGAGTTGCTCACCAAGATTTCCATATGAAGGACAAAAGCTACCAATGTCTTCATGTTTACCATGAGAAGCGAGGTTCTTGGATTGCCCATTGGCCCCATATGAAGGACAAAAGCTACCAATGTCTTCATGTTTACCATGAGAAGTGAGGTTCTTGGATTGCCCATTGGCCACCAAGCCCCACATGTAGATCATGTGGGCTTCGTCCACCACAGTAAGAACTAATCTTGATTGAAATAAATCACTATAGAAAATATCATGAAACAAAGGGCTGTTCAAGAATACCTCTAGACTCTGATGATGGGCAATGATTAGATTCATAGGCACTCAGCGTACTAGACAAACAAAAGAATAGATCAAGTTAAGTAGCTCACCAAATAAATAAAGGAGTAAGCACCACTCATGATATCCTTAGCAGTATCACCATTCAATCTCATTTTAGTCAGATTAATGGCAGTAATGTTTGAGTGTTTCTTCTCTTCAACCTGTCCAAAAAATGGGGATAACACACCATGTCTGTTAGTTCACATAAAATGAGAGAGAGAATTGGCAACCACAGTAGCTCACCTGGTTATCACCCAAAGAATCAAGAGGGTTTAGCACGAGAACAATGGGTTTCAGCCATTGATCAAACATCTGATGGTACATCTCCGGTATGCAACTCTTTCCGTAACCTGTACCAGCAAGAGTTCACATAAAATGAGAGAGAGAATTGGCAACCACAGTAGCTCACCTGGTTATCACCCAAAGAATCAAGAGGGTTGAGCACGAGAACAATGGGTTTCAGCCGTTGATCAAACATCTGATGGTACATCTCCGGTATGCAACTCTTTCCGTAACCTGTACCAGCAATCAGGAAAGCGTGCTGGCTCTTTGTTCGAGACATCACCGTATCAATCTGTAAGTCCTTTGGGGTGTCGGTGAATCTTCCTTTTGCACAATTTTCTATATAATTGTGAAGGTCTTCATTGTTGAGGTTGATGATATTCTGAGATAATAACACAGGCGTCTTTGTTTTCTGGTGGTTTGTAACATGGTGCTTTGATCAAACAGAAAATGGGCGGATGTTTTTAGCAGCAAGAACCATTGCTTCTTGTGCAAGCACAACTCATTTTGCCTCATCACTCATCACCGAAATGCATCCTCTGACACTTTTGATGCTGTCAACTCACCTGGGAAGCTATAAGACAGCGAACTGACAGGCGCGGGTCAGGTCTTCTCAATTAGAGTCCATTTTTTTCATTTGTGGTTACTTTGGGAGGGATAGATCATGGAGAGTGTTAAAAAAAAATCAGGGGAATCAAGTGCTGCTTCTCCTCTTTTGAATGAAGTGTGTCCCGTCGCAAACCGTTGATGGGTTTGGAAGCAGTGTTATAAAGAAAACTGGGTCCCATTTCTGGAAACCTCTTAAGCCAAAAAACCTGTTTACCGTGTAATTCCCTCCTTTGGGAGGCACAGCCGCACCCCCCTGGGGCCAAGAATCGAGGGGCTTAGTTAAGTTTGGGAGAAACCCAGTTATCAAATGCACCAAAACCGTGCAGATTGTCTCACGGGGGTGATTATTATACACTTGGCATTATCACTTTCATCCCCATTGGTATCAGTCTTCCATATTATCCCCTCCAATGACAATCCTCCATGTTCAGCTTTAAATCAATCATCATTGATCTCGAAATTTTCCTGATCAGAGTCCTCAAGGTTGCTGATGGGAACACTGATAAGAGTGCTGCTTAACAAGAAAAACATTGATATCTTGGCCCTCTGGCTTGGGCTCCTCAATAAAACTTCCCAAGAGTGGAAAAAAACCTTGAATCAATTTTTTTTTTAAAAGAAGGCTGATTTTGAATTGAGAGGGCTTGTGATCCGGAATGGACAAACAATGCTAGTTTATCATTGCAAAATTGTCGGACTTTGAATCTGGCAGCTGATGGCTTTGCAACTTAGTGGTAAATCAGGAACCTAGAGTTGGCCCAGCGCAGGTTCAATTCCTGTTTGAGCCTTTCTTTTCCTGACAGATTTACCAGAAAAAATGATTTTTTTTTTTGTTCCAAGCTTTAGTTTGTTTTCCCTAGCAGTTTATTGTGCATAGACCTTGTTATTTTATTTTTAATGGAACCAGAATCTGTGGTCTGGGAAAGAATTTTCTGATACCATTTATTCTATTGGCAATGGCTTTGAATCATTCGGGAAAACCTTTTTTGTTTTTTGCCTGGGTTGAGCTTTCATGATGAGTTGTGAAATTGGCCAGGCTGCTTCAATTTACTTGATAAAAATTGCAGCACCGCTTGAAGAAATACTTGAGGGCTGTTCTTTTAGGTCACCATCCTTCAGAAAAGGATTTTTTAAGTAGCTTGATTGTAAATTCTTCTACATGCTTGGATTTCTTTGATTGAAAGTGGGACATGGGGTCAGCTTGATTGTCCAATTCTTGGTAAAAGTTGTACTCTTCATTCTCAGGGGCATTTTCACAGCAGTGTTTCGAGAATTTTGTGGCTGAATCTTGTTTTAAATATTAGGAATAAAAAATTCCATTAGAATGAAATTATAAAATAAGCAATGTGAAAATAAATAAAAAATCACATACCCATGATCTATCTCTTTGGATCTTTCTTACACTTTTTTACTTGGGTGCCCTTTGGTGATTTTTTCAATTGATTGATAAGATTTGGACTTATCATCTGAGGATAACTGAGACTGGGAATCAGATGAGGCTCGGCCTGACAATTAGGCCATTTAAAATTCAGGAAGTGACATGATTTCTTTTTTGGAGGCTCTCTTGCATTTCAATTTGGAGTTGGTGGCTTGGAGGTTGGTTTGGTTAAATTTTCTTGAATCAGATGGTGATCTGTACAACAACTGGGAAGGGAAATGCTGTTGAGGTTGTTAAGATCAGGATCCTTGGTTTACGTTTGTCAGAGAAAAATGAGGAAAAGTCATAGATTGGCAAGAATCAGATGCAGTTTTCACAAATCCCACACCAGCATGTGCAAAACTGTATCCTGTAGCTCAATCAGGCTTCACAGTCCTTTAACGCTACAGGAACTTTACACAAAACCTCTGCCATGCATCATTTGTGTGACAGGGTATCCTGTAGCTATCATGCAGTGGACAATCCTGTGAACCCTGTGTGCAGTCACTGTGCATTCGACAGATGTTGTTTTTCCATGACTTTGTGCTTTTATCCTCATTTCTCTTCTTAGATGTTTTTCTAATTTTATTTATTTTTATATATTTGATTTGAGTTGCAATGCCTGGAAAAAGGCCCCCCTTTTATGTATATGTGACCCTGAAATTTCAATCAGTGTTCCTAGTTTTCTGAACACTGATTATGTGTATTGGTAATTGTTGCCTGTTCATGAGAATTACAGAAGGAAAAAAATGTTTATTTTAGTTAAAAATGTTTTAGTGATAATAAAAAAGATAAAAAAATTCATTTATAATAAAATAAAAGAAAATAATGAAAATAAAATATTCTTTACCTAAAGGCAAAATTGGTATTGCCAAATTTATGTTAATCAATAATTAATTTTAAAAATCCAAATAATAAGAAAAATATATTTTAGGGGGTTGTTTTTTGCACCACCCAAAACCTGTTGTGCACCACCTTTTGACGAATACATGACATCGCAGGGTGTTGCGAAAAAAAGGTGGTTTTCCTGGAAAACACCACCTTTGTTGTTTTATTGTTCACACCCCCAAAAAAATAGAAAAAAAGGAAGTGCTTCATTTTTGTAATCAGCTCAAGAAGCTATTTTTTTTAATCTATTTAGTCTTCCCAAATACCCTCTAAAATAAAAACACTGTGCACTGCCTTTTTTTGGTGATTTTTCCCGCCTTCAAAAAATTTTTTAAAAATAATTGGGCACTGGAATAATTTTTGGAAGCTTTGAACTATTTTCCACATATTTCAATTATAAAAAAATTAATTTTGAAATTTCACCCAAATGAAAAAATCAAAAAAAATTCAAATGCTTCTCACACCTCCAAAAAATTGTTTTAAAATAAAAGATAAAGATTTCCATGATCAGATAAATCCAAAGAGTTTTTTGGTATAATTTTTTTGTTGTTGTTTGTTTTTTTTTTTTAAATTTCACTAAAATAAAAGATCAAAAATCATGGAATATAGTATGATACTCAAATAATCATTAAAAAATCAAAAAAAATTAATTAACATTCTAATTCTATTAAAAAAGCATTTTGTCTTGTTGCCTGCCTATTTGGAAATAGCTTTTGATATATCAATATATTTTCACAAATTTTTTCTTTCCAAGGTTTTGCAATCTCTTTGGCATGATTTTTCAAAAAAGCATCCAGATTTGGAAAAGGCCAAGTTTCTGCTGTTGATTTAAACTTAAAGTGGGCCACATGACAATATTCAGAAATAAATAATAAACAGATAGGAATGTGATCATTGGGTGGATAACTAAGGGGAAGGTATGTGCAGGATCCTTCCTTTGCAAACACTACCACAGGCCGTTTATATGTGTCTGCTAATAGGTAGCCATTTGTGGGTAACTCTATCCAAAATCTGACAGCGCAGGTTCCAGAAGAATGAGATAATCTAAACATAAGAGATTTCAAAGTCTTACCAAAAATATTGTCCAGGAAATTTGTTTTTTGAAAAGTTGAATCCACGTTTTCCAGCTCCTTCATCATTTCCTTTCCCATATTCAGCCATTCATCAGGAGACCTCTCCAAAGAAAAAGCAGCTGACCTGAATTCACAGTTTCCATCCGCCCAAACATCTGTGATAGTAGAGATATATGGGATGATCTCTAATGGCTTGAATAATTTTCTTTGAGGAAAATGATTAGGAAAAAAATAAATGAAGCAGTTCAAGAAAAAAACAATTTGAAAAAAGAATAAATTAAGCAGTTCAATAATCAAAAAAATTAAAAGGAATATGTATTCCTTACAATTACTTACAAGCTCAAATTCAATTTCTTGAAATTTTCCAGATGTTTCAAGAGAGCATGAGCTGAATTTTGTGAATGGAAGGTGATGTTCATTTTGTTCAAGTTTAATATGATTGTCTTGCTCTTCATCTTTAAAAATGTCTTCATCTTCAACAAATTTAACTGTCTTCTGCTTTTTTGAAACATTGCTTTCCTCTGAATTTGATAATACTCTTTTGGATAAAACCTTTCCTGAGAGCTGTTTACAAAAAAAAAAAGATTAAAATACAAAAAGAAGAATTAAATGAGAACAAAATATTATAATAAATATCACTCACAGTTTTAATTGGTTCCAAAACTATTCCATCTTCAGGAAGCTCACCATCTGAGCTTGAACTGGATCATGTTTCCCATATCTGAATAAATTTAATAAAACATTAAAAAAATTGAATTCAAAACTTAAAATTAAACTACTAATCAACTCTTCTTCAATCTCCTCACTTGGATTCCTTTTTCTATTAATTTTTTTTGGTTTATTTGAATTTGCTTTCTTCTGAGGTCTTCCCCTCCATCTCTTTGGCTGAGTTAATTAAAATCTAGATGGATCACATCAACTAGAAGTAGTTGATTTGTGAGAATTAGATGAAATTTTGTTTGAAGCCCCTTTTGGTCTACTTCTTCCTTGTTTATCTGGGTCAAATCTTGGCTCTTGCAATTCTTGAAGTTCATATTTTCCTTCAAACAATTTTATAATTTGAGATAAATAACATTTTTGTGCACCAGGTTGGAAATATTTAAAATGCTCAAATAATTCTCCAAGATACACTTCTTCATTTTCTTCTTTGAGAGATTTTTCATCATATACTTGAGCTTCCCTAAAAGTACAATATAATCAAGGAAACATTAATTAAAAATTATCAAAATAAATAAAGGAAAAAAACAATAAAAAAAATAGATTTTCTCCCCAGATCTTTAACATGCCATTGCTCATGAAAATCAGTCACTTCAAAGGTCTTTTTTTTTATCAAATATTCCATTACTTTATGAACGCATGGTATAACCATAGAAGTTGAATAATTACAGTTGATACAAGTGGTTGATTTGTCTTGAGACTTTGAAGTTGAATAAATTACTCTAAGTGCAAAACTAGAAATCTTTTTGTGGAATTTAAGCAACTAGAGATTTTTATTTCAATTAGTTTGAATCAATCTTGAATTTTTATATGCAATTATTTATTCTTAAAAAAAATAATGAAAAGTATAACAAAAATAGTTTTTACCTAAAGGCAGCTAATTTAGATGTAGTTTAAACTATTTTTAATAATAATGATTTTGTCTTAATTTATAAAATAATTAATAATTATTTTATTTCATTTTTATTGATAATAAGAATATATAAAATTTAATGATAATAATATCTATAAAATACAATTTTAGTTAAATATATTTTATTAAATAATTTTATATATTTGTATTATTATTATAAAAAGTAAAGTGATCTAATACTTTTTATAAATGTTTAGAAACAATATTATTAATTTGTAGTTTTTGTTTCGTTATATTTTAATTTTGACTATTCTTATAGTCTTGTTGACCAGATCTATGATATTTTTATTATTATTGATTTTTAATTTTTAATTAATTTTTAATAATAAAAATGACAACTATGACATCATTTTTATTTCTTGTTTACCACTTTTTATTTTTATTGATTTTTTTGTTATTTTTATATTTTTTCTTTATTTTATATTTTTATTATTTTTATATTTATTTTAATTTATTTTATAATATTCTTGATAATTATTTAACTTCTTTCTAATAATAATAAAAAGGTAAAATAATTTCTATTAATTTATCTACTTTTTATTCTTAATTTAAATTTATCATCATGAATAACAACTTAATTTTATTTTGTTTATTCATGGCATAAATAATTTCCATATAAAACATCATTGTGATTTTTTATAAATCTTATCAGATTTCTTTTCATGTACAATGGTAAAAATAATAACTATTATTTTAATCTATTAGTTCATACTTTTAATATCAATGTTATTGAAAATGTATCACTCACTAATTAAAGTATTAAAATAATTAATTTTTCTTTTGTTTAAATTCAAATCTTGACACTTGTATGCTTTCACCAGAATCATGTTCCATATTTTAAAGTAAGAGTGTTTGAACGTTTTTTTCTTTCAAAAAAAACCAACAAATAAAATTGCATCAGCCCTTCAAAATCTCAGCCCAAACTTCATCATGAACATTTACTCACCAGTGACAAGTTTTGGAAATGTGAGAGTGGGTACGCAACATGAGGTTCAACAATTGTTTCCCCACAAAGTAGGGAAGGGGTTCCAATTTAGGCAGTGTGGAGCAATTGTTGATCCACCCACTGCAATGTTTTTGGCTATTTTTTTGGCACGGCCCCGTTCAGGGGTGTACATCCCCCACACAATACCGTTTGTGGGCTAAAACTATTGTATATGATAGTTTCAGAGCCTCAAATTATTGTATACAATACCTTCCCTATTGTGTAAGATACCGGGGTACCCAAAAGTATCGTATAAAATACCCGTGGACCCATGAATATCATATAGGATATTTTCCCGCCCCCTGAGAAGGTTTTGGGACCGTATACAGCAACTAAGGCGCCCCCATTGTTGTATAAGGTGATTTAAAGGGGGTGCAATGTTGTATATGATACTTATACAATAAGGTATTGTGGTTTTAGCGCCCCCCTTTCTTAATTTTTAGTTATTTTATTTTTAATTCTGTTTATTTTCCTTTATTTGAATTTTTTCCTTTATATTTTTAATTTTTTTGAACTTGATCTTGGAATTGAATATTTATTAGATTTTTCAATAATTAGCCCAAAGAACCCCAAAAAAAAATTTAAATTAGTCCAGCGACTCCCTTGTCCGCGGAACAGGAATTGTTGGACCAAATTTGGGAGTCGGTGCTCCTAAATCCCCTGTACCAAAGTCTAGGGATATGGCTTATTTTTTCTTAGCTTCTAGATGGGCTAAAAAAGGACATAAAAAGAAATCCTCCACCCATTTGGGTGGGTTTTGTGAGTGGAGGAATTTTTTTGAATCCATAGCTTTTGCTATGTTAGTGGAGCAATGACTCCCAAAAAAAAAAAAAAAATGGGGCCCGCGACTCCCTTTTTCCATCCTGGGGACCAAATGGGAGTCGTTGGTCTAAAACCCGGGAGTCGGATAACCAAGCCTCTATTTTTGTTATTTAAATTAAACAAATTTCTAAAATAGGAGTGAAATTTCATTTTATTGAAATTAATAATCAATTAGATTGATTGTTAAAAATTGTAAAATAAATTCATGTAGTTGAATGATTGAAAGACAGAATTTAGTTTCCAAAATTTAACAGAATCTTTATCCTGGTATCCTACTGGATGAAGATGGTGTCTCATATATTATTTTCATTATTTTTATTGTTTATAAGTATGAGATTTTGTTTTTTTTCATTGGTAATCCTATTTTTGTCTGCTATACTCTTGGTTAACACTAACATGTAGTGTAGCTTACAACAAGCTATGCTACATGATAGTGTAGTGGGCACCATTGCTACAGTACATGTTAGCTTAGCTTTTTGAATCGCTAACACCGCTACCATCCTGCTACAGGGAAATCTCAGTAGCTTTAGCTGGTTTTCTTATGGCTCAGCAAACGTTACCAAAAAAAAATTCTGATTTTTGGAGCATTGGTGCTTAAAATCATGCGTTAACTGTAACTTCTGGTTAGCGTAGCTCAAAGCGCTAACACTATGCTACACTAACACTAACTGTAGCCTAGCTGACCCACCATTGCTAGAGAGGATGTAACAAAAAGCACCTAGATTAGAAGTGGGAGGAGCCAACAAATCATAGAGGCTAAACTAGATTAGTTGGAAAAGTTCCAAAGGATCAAAGTGGGCCAGCAGAGGAAATGGAAAGGTGGTGTGGTACAGTTGCGCGGGGAAAATCACTGCACAGGTTTTTGGATGTACGGATAGTTGCCCCAAAATCCCCCAAAACCACAGGGTCCGTGGTGGACACTTTGATGCATAGAATTTGCTACTTTCTCTTGAGAAAGTACACATCAAACGATGAAACATATCTATTAATCTTCTCAATAGAACTATCTTCATTAATTGAAACTAAAAATCAAATTTTTAAGAAATAAAACATATCTTCTTCTTCTGTTGCCCATAATTCAAAAAAAAAAAACTGAAAATTGAATTGACTGTTACCCATAGTTCAAAAAAAAAAAACTTAAAATTGAATTGAAATTTTTCATCATCAGGAAAATTCTGATCATCCACATTCTACTGCATTCTAAAGGACCATTGGGTTCAAAAAATTCTTGATCTATTTTTAATAGCACTAACACTACAACTACATCAATCACAACAAAAGAGTGATTACAAAATTTTTTCTGACCTCTCCTAATCATAATCTTCCATCTGTAGACCTCTTAAAGGTTATTGAGAATAAATCCAGCAGGGTTTGATATATTGATATATGACAATGAGTAAAAGAACGGAAGAAAAAGACAAAAAAAATAGAAAAAGAGTAGAAGAAAGAAAAATAATAAAAAACCAAAGCAAAAGACAAAAAAAAATGCAAAAGACAAAAAAAAAATGCAAAATGCAAAAAGAAAGAAAAAGTAAAAAAGAATGAAAAAGAAAAAAAGAATGAAAAAGAAAAAAAAGAAAAGATCAAAAGAAAAAAAAGAATAGGAACAAATAATACCAAGAAAAAAGCAACCAGCAATAGTAGATCACTTGAGTTTGCCTCAAAAACCCATTAATTTGATTTTCCAAAATCCAAACTGATGATTAGGGGCTTAAAGCATGGTCTAAAGCCATAGGTATGGCCATAAAGCTTGATGTTTGGATTTCTGAGCAAAATCAAAAACATAAACATAAAAGTCCCTGTGCCTTGCCAAGATAGTTTTGAAAAGCTGTGAGCCCAGGTGCTCCAAAAATGTGTCCGGCTACAAATTTTGGCCCCCCCCCCCCCTGTGTTGTGGTGTCAGCCCGCACAACCAACTCATGTTTTTGATGCTAGCACATACAGTGATTTGTCACACACAATTATAGTTAATTGGAATTTCTTTTTTTTTTTGAGCTAGAACTGTAATCAAATTTTCAATAAAAAAATAAGGGGTTGGAATTAAACTGAAGGGCTTGACCAGGACCAAACTAATTAAGATGATCACAGAGGGAAAATCAAGGAAAAATAAAAAAAACATAACATAATATGAATAAAATAAACAAATCAAAATTAAATAGAATGAAATAAAACTCACTACATAGAAAGCTGAGGTGGTTTATGTCAGAATTTTGATGAGAAAATTACAATTAAAAGAGTAAAAAATTCTATGACTAAACTTAGTGAGTTTTAAATTAATAAATAATTAATTAAAATTAAAAATAAAAAGATTATAAAAAGGGCACTATTATTTGCACCACCCAAACCTGGTTGCACACTGCCTTTTGACTGCCAGAGGAGGTCACATTTTATTTATTTTTTTAAATATTTTTTAAAAATACTTTTGAACGCTCTAAAATTACAAATTATTTTGACAGCCTCCTGAGCACACTTGCTTCACTTTCTGAGATTTTCTAGCTCAAAAAAATATATTTACGCCACAGAGGAGCGTAGTGGGGAGAATGTTATCGCTAAAGCTACAGCATATCTAAGCAGAAAAAAAATCCACTACGCTACACAGGAGCGTAGTGGGAATAAACTTAGACTAAAGCCAACAGTGGGCCACTATGCTACATGACCGATAACCGTTAGCATAGCACTTTTTTTTTTCTTCCCACTTTGTGTACTAACAGTTAGCATAGCGGAAAATTTTCATTGAAATTTTTTTGTAGTGTTAGTTGAAAATCTTATCTGCTACACTGACAGTTAGCGTAGCTTTTACTCCGCTAACAGAATATTGAAGAATCTGTAGCGTAACTTTTTCCCAACAATCAGCGGAGCGTAGCTGAATGAAAACTACACTACGCTGCGCTACACACCCTAACCACTTAACTAACCACTCAACTAAAAGTTGAATCAAATATTTGAGCAGGGTGGGAATGAAATCCACATGTGAGCAATGGCTACACACTGAAGGTTCAATGAATGTTTAAGTATTTATTTCTTTAAAGGTATGTATGTAAGTATTATTTATTATTATGGGGGGAATGTCCAGTGGGACTTTTGATTATATTTTTCTGCTGACAGATGGGGGGAAAACACTGAGGAGAGAGCTCCTTATATAGACAAATGGTGTGAAA
>JNCO01006551.1:0-12467 GCA_000785685.1 Uromyces viciae-fabae | reverse complement strand
TTTTGATGAGTAAAATTACTCACTAAGATTTCTTTTCTTTAAATATTTTAAGCAAGGAATGCAATTCCAACACTTCCGAGTACTCCAGAACATTAACTGAGCACTATCAAGATCTTGCAAGTCAGAAACTGGAGAGATGTGGACACTTTCTAAAATAATTGCTCTAGCTACACGTTCAGTAAATGGGTTGGAGTTTTCTTTAAAGTAAAAATCCTCAGATCCTAGATGATCACAAGCGATTTCTTGGATATACTTGAGCCACGACGCACAGTTGCTTCCATTGGCAGCCAGTTTATTTTTGGGTGTAATAATCGATCTAGCTGTTTGAATTGATTTTCCGATAATTTTGCTCTGTTCATCTTGTCGGAAAAAAGTGTTCATATGACGTTCCATTTGAGCTTGGGCGTCTAGTTCTTGCTGGTTTGGGGCCGGAGGAGCTTGATTCACCATGTGTGGTGGTTGCGCTCTAAATTTTCTATCCCCAGCTGCTTGTTCGGGTTGATTCCAATTTGATTGATTAGGTAGTGGTGCAGTCGGGAGTCGAGTTTCAGAATATATCCTCCGATAAACGTTGCCTGACCCAGATGTAGTTCTCCTAGTAGGTAGTGCTTCTTCAAGATTGGGTTGGGAGTTGTGATCGTCTGAAGCTTGGTAAGCTTCACTAAGACTGGCCGAACTAGTAAAAATTCTGGAACTGGTGTTCATAGGAGGAAATGAGGAGGACATATAAAGTACCTACAGACTACAGTATAACCTACTAAGATATACAAGGTTGGTAGATTATCTGCGGAGGAACAAGTAGTCTAAACTGGCACTACCCAACTGTTAAATTATAACACTGTGTATAACCCGCCAAGAATATTCACTTTAGATAGTTGGCTACACTAACTGTGTTTCTATTTAACGTCTGATAGCGGCAGAAAAGCCAGAATAAGATTGGGGTTCAGAGAGAGGTAAAGAAAGAAAACAACCTTGAATATCTTAACAAGGTATAGGGAGTCTATAGATGCGGAATATGATTAACTCTAATAAGATTTGTATATATAGTAGATTTCGGAGGTTGAAGCTATAAAACGAGGTTGAATAAAAAAAAACTGTACGGGTTGATTACACTCTAAGCTGAGATACCCTATATTCAAGTAACTTAACAGGTTTATTACGCTCTTATTCTGAGCTACCTTCTATGTATAACTTATGAAAGGAAAAAAAAAAAAGGCAGGCTCATAACCTGTGGTGGAATAGATCGGAACAATAGTGAAGATATATTCCGTCACGGGTCAGAAGCTCAGATAGCCTGGTCTGGGTGAGTGTGAAAGCCCTGTGACATATCTATGTCACAACAATGAGGAGGACAGAATGCACACTAATTTGAAGGTTGAGCTTGCTATTTAAAAAATCCCAGTTCTTTTCAAAGTAAGTCATTTTGATTCGAGGGTCAAGAATCATGGCACAAATGGGTGCTGGTTTTTCTGAGGCAGAAGCGAGGTATTTTGTGAGTTTGGAAATCATGGATTCAGAAGCAGGAACTAATTGGGAGGCATCATATATTTTGCGAAGCAATAGAATGTCCTTGATCAAAGCAATATAGATCGGAAGTGCGGTGTTGAGAGTGGGATACGCTGAAGAACAGAGGAATTCTGTTACCTCATTCAGGGGCTGCAGGAAGGAGACCATCTGCTTCACTTTATCCCATCCCAGGGGATTCAATTGATACTTGGAGGTTTCACGTTGAGAGCCAAAGAAATTGCAGGTGTCTCAAAGTTTGTAGGCTTGTTTGAGCATCAGGAAGGTGGAGTTCCATCGAGTTTTAACATCCAGAATCAATGTTTTTGTTCGTTTGGATGATAGCGAAGCATAAACCATTTTATCAAAGTCCTGACACCTTTGTGGAGAGCCGCGGACGTAGGTTGAAAGCCCGTGAATGCGGGCGAGGATTGTTTGAACATTCAGATGGGCACTGTTGGGTGTATCAACCAGGTTGCTAATAGCCATTGGGCTAAGTACAATTTTGGAGTCTGGATCTTGCTCCCCTGATGGGCCAAACACCTTGAGACCAGTCTGGGCTGCTAGGTTGATGACATGAGCCATGCAACCTAGCAGTTGGGCTGAAGCAGAAAACACCGAGTCGCTCCGCTCTAGAACTTGAGCGGCAAGAGTACAGTTATTGCATTATCCGCTGTGATGGCTTGAAGATGGTCAAGCAAACCCAAGCCGTTGAGAGTATCAACAAACAGGTTGCCTAAATTGACGCCGTCCTGAGGACCATCAATCTGAGGTATTCTGACCACAATGTCGAGGAGTTTCCATTTCTTTGTGATCCCATGCGCCGTAATCCCAAGAAAGGCCATGGAGTTAGGGGAAGTCCAGCCGTCCAGGGTGAACAACAAGTGGGAAATTTTGGACAGGAGTTGCTTGACATGGCTGCGATAGGCCAGATACATTCAAGTGACCTCAGCGCTCATTGCCATACGTTTGACCATCAGAGATGAAGCCCGTGAGTTGAGGGCGTTCAAAACATTGAGAAAGGAGGGCCGCTCAACGATCGAGATAGGAAGGTTGGCGTCAGCGATGAAGTATCCAATTAAGTTACGCAGGTACGTTGCAGTAATTATGGGCTGTTAGGGAGCGATATCATTAATTTGAGTGAGCATGGAAATAATAAAGAAACTAAAAATGAGGGAAAAAGAAAAACTCACCTGGCGTTCAATTCGTTGGCGTTTGAATATGTCTGCAAGTATGATCCTTTGATTTGAAGGAATATCTTGTGGATGCAAGATAGATGTTCTATCATAGATTCTGTACTCTTGTACTTATTGCATGTCAGAAGCCGGTTGCAAATTGAGGGGCCCTTTTGAACGGTGCATCGGACATGGTTGGATTCTTTCTCCACCACAAAGTATGTCCAAAACCATGACTTGATTGGCCGGGGTGGGCAGCTGGAATCTTCAGTTGATTCTTTGGTAACATCTGTTGAAATTCTAGAGTCAAATTCATGACTGCAACTTGTTCAAGATCATATTTCTCAGTATCAAGTTATTTTCCTCAAGTCTCAAGTATTTACTCATAATTTTAGTTAAATGTTAGTCACATTGCTAAGAATAAAAGTAGTATTAATAAGATAGTTTCTTATTATAACCTCAGTAGTCTTCTTTGTTAGTTACAAAGAATAAAAAGTTCAGTAAGAGATAGTTTCTCTACAATGTCGTGCTTCTAGTTGAAGCCCAGTAAAGTTTAAGTCAGTTGCTTTTAGTTAAAGCTTAGTTTAGTACTTCTAGTTGAAGTTAGTAGTTAGTGTAATGAATCACATATGAATTTATCCATTATTGTATTTAGTTCACCCACAAGTGTTGGGGTGTTTGTTTCTCCTATAAGTTTAGGAAAACTTGCATGTCGTAATTAAATCATTGATTCATAAAAACTTTCTCTTCTTTCCCATCAAAATCCTTGAGTCAATCCAAGTGCCTCAAAAACACTTGATCTCCTCCATCCTACTCTTAATTTAATTCTCTTGCCCAAACTCAGTCAATAGAGCATTCAGCTGCTCCGGAAATTTTTCTCTCTCAAATTCTTACAAATATTAAGTCAAAAAATCTTCAACATCACCCGCTTAGCTTGGGGGTGGGCCTGTTTCGGAATTAGACATGAGATCAAGAAGGAGGGAGGTGGCTGGTCCTGGAGAGGAATACGACATGAATGTTAATTAAACATTTGAATGCCATTTTTGATTCACTTATAAGAAAGATGGAGGAAGGGGGTGGCAGAGACACTCTTTTAACTGTTTATGAGCCTTCTGGGCGGAAGCCCTAACCACTGGTAGCCTATCGCCAATTGGTATTGGACTCTGGTGGCCGGATTGTGTGAAATTTGCCTTATCAACTGATTGCTGTGATATCGGCAGATCAATCGGGAGTCGTTAGCATTTTATTTTTATTTTATTTTTTTTAAGTGCAAGTTAGATCTGACATTGCGCACTATGAATATACAACTTGGTGTTATGTGAAAAAAAAACAATCACCTGAGTCACCCTATGTTAGATATTTCTAACTACAAAAATCTGAGTTTTTACAAATTGTTAAAAAGTAAGAGATAAAAAGAAGAAAGAAAAGAAGAAGGAAAAACAGAAAAGGAAAACAAAGTTACGACAAGGAGAAAAGAAAAAGCAGTATCGTAGGTATGTCTAGATTAAGCTACTTGATGTTCAACTTAATGTTTTTTTTTTTTTTTCTTGAGTAAAAGAGGAATGAAACTCTTGAAATATGCAAATCTATTGGTGTTTTTAATGAATAATGCCATCGGGATCCTGGCTTTATCGTTTTCGAGGAGATATTTAACTTGCAAAGAGGCGTATCGTAATTTAAGGGATTTAAGATTCTTCTTGAGGTCAAGTCTAGCTGCATAGAATCTGGTGCATGTTGAAATATAGTGATTTGGTGTTTCCTCCACGTTGCATCTTTCACAAAAGGGGAGGTTGAAAGGGGAAAATGAGGGAATTATGGTACTGACCGGTAAAATTTTAATTTTAATATTGTTTTTAATCTTTTTCACATGATGATTCATGGAAATTAAAAGTTAAAAACTGATATTGAATATGGCCAAATTGTGATTTGCATATTATGTTAATATATTACGTGATTACTGATACAGCGAGAAAAAAAAAACAGGGTATACCCGGGGATCTCACGGCATACCCGCCGGGTAGCCGGCCCCTGAGATACCCAACAATGCCCGACGTAACCAACAGGAATCATCGGCTACGGGGATGGGGTACTAAGATTTCCATTTGGAAATCGGGTATATCCGCCGGTTCGGGAACCGGGGTGCCCCCAGGCCATCGGGTATGCCTCGGTCGGCAGCCCAACTACTGGTACTCTAACTTGAATCTTACTGGTTGATTATTCCAATGTAACTCCAATGCACAGCCACTTTGCAGTGTGCACAGCGGCGGTGCATTGAAGATAATTATGGGATGCTTTCAAGTAAGAAAAACAGTAGCAACTGAGATACCCACATGTCAACTGTTGGCAGGTGTCCCCCAATCTCTGCAGTGCTGGCTAGGTCTATCTATGGGACTTGCTTACATGACTATTTTAAATAAAGAAATGAATAACTAAAATAGCACTAGAAATGAAGAAATATATTGAAACAAGAGTAACTATTAAAAAAACTAGAACTTACCCAAAGACCTTGATGAAGTGAGAAAAACAAGCCAAAAAATCATTAAAGGTTTGCCAAGGGTGCGCCCTTGGTGCCCTAACTAGAGGGCACACCACAGAGGTAAGGAAAAATGTGCGCCTTGGCCTTAGTTCAGGGGTGACACTGCCAACTCAAAGCCTAAGGCTGAGCAACTCCTTCACTGACATGCAAAGAAACTGACTCAAATTTGAAACCCCCCATTATGTAGTTCATCTTCTTTTAGTTTTTTCAGCAAAATCATTTTTTTACATCAAAAATATTTTCAAGGGTGCTTGGATTCCAAGCAAAAAAACCAACATAAAACTTGATAAAAATCATTTATGAGCTCAGGTTGTGAGTCTGACTGATCCCCTTAAAAAGCCTTTCCCTTACAAGAGGCGATGAATCGAGCATTTTTTTTTGGCGACAAATGGACTTGATTAATGTACTGCCATTCACGATTCAAAATTTCCCTCAAACTTCGACATTGTACGCTAATGTGTGTCAGTGTTAACCTTAGCAGAAGTACGTATAGGTCGCCTAACTAAATGATTTGTTGTATTGAGCGCTCTATGAGCAGCAGCAATATTGGAACTGTGTGATCAGCAACTTTAAACTCGCTTCAGGAAAACAGAACATGAAAAAAAGCTAAAAATGGTCAAACATGCTTGTAATTTACAGTGACCCCATACATAATGCAGAGAAAGACTCCTAAAAATTTCCTAGAACCTCAGATATCACTAACTTGAGTGTGACATAAAACAAGCCACAGGTATGTTCAATAATAATGATAATAAGAATACTAAGCAGTTTCATTCAAAGTTGTAATACATAGACAGTATCAACCGATGGGCTATGCTTGAAAGGTGTTGGTGGGCAGGAGACTTCAAAAAGGAAAAAGTAAATTTGATTTTAGTGCTCAATCAAAAATCAGTTGGGCATCAAATTAAATTGAAGTTGTAACAAAATAAAATAAAATAAAACAAACTGTTGATCATCCACAGTGGTATATAACTCGCCATCGTGTATAAGCTTTGTTGTTTCTTCACTGGTGATGTCAAAATGATTCCAGGGTAAGCAGAGTAGATGAAAGTGATGGTAGATGAACGACCAACTTGACTACTGATAAATCAAGGTTGCAATCTCTTGCAATTTGATTTAAGTTGATCCCTTCATCAGGCAGCAGCGCTGTTTCAAAATATGACATAATCTTCTGCTGCTTGGCATTTCGATTGGTATTATTTGATGGTGCAATTTTTCCATGAGATACATTGGTGATAGGATGATCGATGTTCATTTTATTACCATCTCCCTACGCAGCCGTGTCACAAATAAGCATGTATTAGTTTCTAAAGAACGAAGCAATCAGTTTTAATGGGTATGAACAAACCGATGAGCCACGTTCGTGGAACAAGGTGACCCGCACAGCATCCAGTAACCGATAGTTGATTTCGTTGTAATCCTCAATTTTTTCTAGACGCAGTCCGGCCACATGTTTTTTACCATTGAAAATCTTTGGTGAACCGATCACTCTAACCCAATCGTGTACCCTTAAGAGACATCGAAGGTAGTAGTATTAACCAATCCAGTAACAATTCAACTTGATGAACAAGATTGAAATGACTAAACTGTATTCCTGTCTCGACTTCTAATCCTTCATTTTCTCCGTCACTGGAATCTGTCCACTTTCTTACCTCGATCAAGCCAGTCCCATCTTCGATTTGTAGCAACACATTAGTAGGATTCCGAGAAATACCTCGAACGACACCACAAAATGATACCTATTGGAGGACAGGGCCGGCCAATTACTATCAAACACGTTTGGAAGATCAGAGAGAATTATTTCCCAAAACTGACATTCGACACATCAATATCTTGAATGGTGATGGTAGAGTCAGTATTGGATGCTTCGGCTTCTAGGAGTTGTTTAATTGTTACGGGTCGCAAACTTTGTTCAGCACGACGCGAGCCACCTGGTGTGTTGATGTTCTGAGAGCCTGGCACAACAGAGTTCTCAGTATATGTCATCAGTAATATTTTTTCTTTGTGCTGTTTCGGAAAGAATACCTTGCATAAATCCACCACCACCACCAAATTCTTCACCATCACCGGTCTGATAACGCGAGGCATAGTTTGACATTGTTTGGATATCGGTCTGATGATATGGATGATATGAATTGAGTGGGGGTTTCTTCAGTGCTTCGGATAAAATGTACGCGTCCGGCGGCGTCCTGGGTATGGGCGCGTAGGGCCCAGGCCGTTGGACGGTTAAAACATACCAAAAAGGGGCTTGTAATTCATGTTTTAGAGCTCCCGGAATCGTTGCGGTAAGTTTTCTTAAAACATAGGGCTCTTTTTCGGGCTTGCAGAAAAATCACACAGCTGTGAGTCTTTTAATGGGCGGCCACACTCGCTGTGCACCAATTTCACATGGTGAAACTGTCGGGTTTCACATTTGGCCAGGGTCATTTCACCTTCTCTCAACAAGACTTTATATGCACGTGCTCTAGCTATGGGTGCATCCAACAGCGGGACTTGAATGATCAAGGACAAATACAACAAGGTTCCTATCAGCACACTTGGCTCTCATTCAATAGAAGATGAAAGAGCCACAGCTCTAATCTCCGTATAAGAGAACTGTAAGCACTGGGTGGAATCTGCCTTGTCACACTGGTGTCTTCTAATTAAGCTTATGAAAGTAGATACTTCCCCAAAAGAAATTGATCCCTCTCAGCTCCAAGAATCTGGAGAGGATTTCTTCAAGGGGGTACACTTGGTGTGGATGATGATGGGTTAGTGGTTAGGTCTTTTAGCTCTGGTTTTCATTTAAAAAATTTCTCTATCAATCAAAAATGGAATATTCCTTTTATTGTCAAAGACAAGTTGTCTCCGGTTTTTTTAATACCTTCTCCAATGAAATTTATGATTTGTTTTCCTTCAAACAAGTTGAAATTTTTCCTCCACTACCTTTTCTAAGAATGATGCCTTAGTTTGGCACCAAAGATTTGAAATAATTTAAAGAACTGAGAATTCATTTCAGAGATTAGGCAACTTCATACAAAAGACAAAATTACAATGTGAAAACAAATCAAGTCTAAGGTTTACCTGAGAGCAAGAGATTGGCCAAACTAATAATGAGATGATAACTAAATATAGAAATGAAAGAGATTGAATGGAGATGAGATGTGTAGAAGCAATTGAATAGATTGATTTTCTTCTTTTTTATTTGATTTATCTAGTTTTTTTGTTCATCATATAAAGCAAAAAGCAATTAGTGACTGTGGCATAGTTGATGTCTCTTTCTTAACTAGTTTTTGTTGTTTTTCTGTAATAAATTTTTTTGCCATACAACCACCCGGACATACTGGGGGATTTGGTTATATGCGCTAAATAAAGTGTAAGGAAGAAGGAAGAGGAATTATGGTGTACTCTGAAGAGGTGTGCTAATTTTCTTCGAGCAATAGGGAAAGATCTGAAATAACAATTGGAGAGTTGAGTCAGATGAACTCTGTTACAGTTAAAAGAATGGGAGTCACTCAAGAGGCATTGAAGCTTAAGGAACTCTCATGAATATAAAGATAATAGTGTAACACTTGGTATTAATTAACTGAAGAAACGTCAAGGAAAAAGAGAGGCACCTTTTTATAATGAAGGATACAAGGTGATCAGATAATAAAATTTAAAATGAAGGATTGAATCAAAAAGAATCAAAGTACGGAAAAAGAAGAAAATGAGAAATAATAAAATGAAAATGAGGTCAAAGATAAAAATGAGTGTTTTGAGTTATGACAGAATTAATTCTAAAAGTTTGAAGAATGGTTTATTAATTCCAAAAGAGTAAATGAGGAAATGAAAAGGAAAAGAATGAAGAACGGAAAAGAAAGAAAGAAACAGAAAGAGAAAAATGAAGATAATGAAGGTGGGGAAAAGAATGAAAGAAGAGGAGATAAGAAAATGATATTGATCTTCAAGTAAGTCCGCTAATCTTGATCTGAAGTTAGTTGAGATTAATTGAAGTCGCGTAGAGCCCATGGCTTGTTTCATCAAAGATAATTGAGTTTTCTTTGAGTAAATCTGTCGTGTTTTGCTTTGCTTCATTGGATCTTAATTAGTTTATTGGTCTGGTTGGATGAATCTTTGCATGTGATTATTTGAAGATGAATACACAAAGAAGAGAGTAACTTCAAAGATGAGTGGTGACTAAAATGCCATCCTCACGTCAAGCCAACGCTGGAAAACTCCTTTGAAAGCGTGTGTTAGCTGAAGTAACTGATTACTTCACACAATGAATTTTTTTAATAACTTAAGGATTTTATATCCTGATTGATGTTTATCTGTTGCATGTTTTATTTAAGTATTTTCCTTTTTTAACCTCAAAAGATTGTTTTTTTTCTCTTCTCATATTTTTAGTTCTTATTATTCCTTGAACAAAAAAATTAAAAAATCAAATAACATATATAATATGATAATTGACTTGTAAATTTGAAAACAATTGACTCATTTGTTTTTTTTATTGAGCTTGATTCTTTTTTCTGAATCAAGTTTCACACATTTTTTTTCTAAATTTTTTTTTCTTTGCTTTGTTTGATTGATCTTGATTCCTTTTCCTCTGTCAAGATCCTTTTTTCTCTCTTCTCAATTTTGTTTGTTTTTTCTCCTTGTACAAAAAAGAAAGCAAACATATATTGAAAAATATATATTTATTACCAACAGCGAGAGAAGAAGGAAGTCATGAAATCAATAAGATAAAATATCATAAGAACAAGAAAATGTGGCTGAAAGTCATCTGAGTCTAGTGAGATCAACTGATGAAAAAGAAAAAATCAGCAAAAGTATTGGATTAATTTTAAAGAAAGATAAAAGGCAGACACATCTAATCAAACATTGGAGGAAGAGTCATTGGAGAGCTCTTCTTCATCACTCATAGATTCTGTATAATTTGATGGGGAATTTAATTCCTTTGAGGCCAGTTCTCTGATTTCCTCCCGGGAATAGCCCTGCATCCGTAGTTCCTTCATGAACTCAATCTTCACCTTGCTTGATTCTGCATGGGCCCTGTGTATTTATATTTTTTCTTTACTTATCATTGACTTCATAAAAAGGTCTTCAATTGATATTTTTGATCTCTTTCTTCTTTTTCCTTATTTTGATTTTCTTTGTTTTTTTTGATTGAATGGCTAGTGGGGTTTTCTTCCCTTGGGTCTCTTCCACTACTGGTGAGACTTGGAATAAGCTTGGGGGTTGGGTCTCCACTTGGTTCAATGGCTTCTGAAGGTGAATTGGGGTTGGAAACTGAATTGAAATTTGATCGGATATGAAGAGATTGCGTACAGGACCTCAATGACATGACAGGGTCAAGAAGGTCCCAGTACCGGCACATTGAATTGAGATAATCATCCACGGTCTTGACCCCATTGACTTCATCATGTTCTAGAATCCCAGCCGCGGTATTTTTCTTCCAATCAGAAGCAGTGGTATAGCTTGATTGGAGATTGCTTATCTTCTGTCTGATACCTAGAAGATGATGAAGTAAACCAAAAAATGATTAGCTGTCTTATTCATGGAAATAGGGTGATGAATTTAAAAAAAAACCATACCTTTTTTGTCATGGTGATGGATACCCTGACCCTTCATGATATTCATGATCTCCACGCACAAAGCCTCTTCTTTCATACCCTTGTCGGTACCACCTCGACATCGTTGGTAGTTCCCTTTGGTGGTGAGCCAGTTGAGTAGAATTACTATTGAAGAATCTCCCCAACAACACCGTCGCGATCCTAGGCAATGGCCTTTTTTTTGGTTCCAGTTTGTTGGGGGGTTTTTTGAGAGATGGTGTGTTCTTCTGGTGGCATAATTTTTTTGGTTGAAGCGGTTGATGTTTGGATTTGAGGAGCTGGAAAGTGACCTGGAAACAGCTTGCAGCTGGGTCTTCAGCTCAAGAGGTGAAGACCCATCTGCAAATTTTGCATGCAGGTTGCCCCGCCAAATGTGACATGCAAAATGACCTGCATGCACGCTGTGGAAAGATAATCCGTGTCCGCACACGAAATTGACTCTCCGCAGGTTCCAGAACTCGATGATTCCGCTTGAGAAGACTAATGAACCAAGATCTAAGAGAAACTTACGCTCTAGACTAAGAACCCCAAACAAGTTGGCCCTTTCTTATTCCCTCGCGCTTCCGCAGTTTCTCTCCCTAAGAGTCTTGGTCAACGATTTTCCCGCAAGTGTAAATGAGTTGTAACAACCGAATGTAAAGATGTGTGTTCTAAATGTAATAGTTGAATTGTTGTAATGTAAATTATGTTCTATATATATGTATATTTACAACTCTCAATCCCTCCCTTCCCTTCCCGCACCCCGTTCCCCCGATACCCCCTTTTCCTCTCCATGTAACCCCGGTTTCCGTCTCCGCAGCTGTTTGCCCTAATCACCAATCCCGCATCCGATAAAGGGTTTTGATAAAGAAATATTTTGTATAAATACCCTTCAGATTGTAAATATTCATCTTCAAGAGATTTCTTGTGTTTCTTTTAGTTATCACACGCAATAAATTGTCTTGCTTTATCCTGTCACCCCTACCCCCCTACCTGTCACCTGTCCAAATTTCACACACAAAATATAGCCGGATCTTTACACAAGGCTCTTTAAAAAAAACTTGATGAGACTTCTGCCAAGTCTCATCAAGTTTCCCCCCGGCCTTCACTCCCCCCGCCACTCAACTTCTTCCACTTCCACCACGATGGACGCCATCCCACCTTTGCTCTCGTTGGACAAACTTCAAAAAAAATATCAAATTCAAAAAGAAAAACTACAAGAAATAGAAAATGAATCAAAAAAAAAAAACAAAGAAAATGAAAATGAAAATGAAGAAAAAAAAAATCAAGATTTAATTCAAGCAAGACTTGACGAACTTGAAAAAGAAGAAAAAAAAAATGGCGAAGACATCAAGATAAAAATTGATAATAAAAAAAAAAGATCGCCCAATTGGCTCCCCCAAGAGGAAGAGCAATTGGCGATCTTGTGGCTTCATGTGTCCGAGCAGCCCGAGTTCGCAACCAATCAAACGGGCGAACAATTTTTCCGCAAGGTCGAGGCGGATTTTAACTCCCATTCTAAACTCAACCTGCGTGATTATGATCAAATCAGGACGCGGTGAGTTTTTTTTTTTTTACTCTCAATTTCTTTTTCATAGTTTTATTTTTTTACCTTCTTTCTTCATAGTTTTTTTCTTTTTAATTCCTTATCAACTAGATCATGAACTAAAGCATGATTTTTTTTTTTTGGTTTGAAAATTT
>JNCO01006550.1:0-12943 GCA_000785685.1 Uromyces viciae-fabae | reverse complement strand
GGGGGGGGGGTCAATTATTGTATGCAATACTTTATGGGGCAAAAGTGTTGTATACAGGGTACTCTGCCTCACCAAGGCTATATACCACAACGGGGGGCAGGGGGGGGCACAAATTGTATATGACAACAAGGACCCCCTTATTTATTGAAGACATCACCCTGAAGTGTCATATGCAATAAAAAATAGGGGGTTGCTGTTGTTTTATAAGACATGTCAGGTCTCCCCCATTGTTGTATACAATAATTCCACAACACATTGTTGTATACAATAAGTCCACAACACATTGTTGTGGATTTAGCACCCCCCAAGATATATACTTTGATACAATAGCCCACCATACCAATACTTTTAAAGTATCAGTTTCACTGTTGCTTAGGGCCTTAGAAAATTCTAGGGTTTTTGGGGTGTTTTTGGTGTGTCTCATTCAAATGCACCCCAAAAAATCCCTGTGTTGCTTTGAAGAAATTCTATTATTTTATTTCAAGAAACCAAAGCCAGAACTTCAAGATCAAAGAATAAGAAAACACATTAAGATATTTTTGATTTTAACAGATAGAATAAGAATCAGGAAAAAGAAGAAGTAAGAGTGTTTTTTTTTAGCATACCAAAATTGGACAATTTTTATCCCAAGGAGACAGACAAAGACAGGAAGACAAATAGCGGATTTTATACTATTTTGAATTAAAAAAAAAAAGAATAAAAAGAAAAAAAAAAACTAGATATCAAAATAAGATATTGGTTTCTTTTTTTCAATATGACTGATGACAGAACAATTGAAAGATAGTGACTCATACTCGAGCAGTAGAGTTCAGATCTCTAGTTGATCACCGGATAGACTTCACTTGAGGACTTGATGGTTAATCTATTTATCGATTTTTTTATTATTATTTTGTTTTTTAAATGAGTCAATTCTGAGGATCAATATTTTGAGACTTGAATCTTTTCTCACTGAATCAGATTTGTGAAGGAAGTGTGGGAAGTCTTGAAATTCAACAGAAGAGGTAAAGTTGAGGACTTCTAAGGATTAGCGATTCAGAGACAATTCTCTTTTGAGTGCGGTACATGATGAGACTCTCAATCTACAAGGTTAATGATTAGGTTTCAGGTTTGATGGGTTAGATTCAAGAGGCCAGGGGGCTTGTAATTCAACACTGATTTCACCAATTTCAACATGCTTTTATAGCATGTTGTCATGCATAATCAACTTGTATCCTCTGGATTAATTAGATCACATAAACCTGAGTAAAACATCAGCATATGTCTATCTAAATTCCACAACATTTTTTTGACATCTAATCATTCATGTGTGAATTTGGAACACTGCTGCACAGCTGAGTCAAAATCAATTATGTGACACACAGTAGATGCATGCTTAGTAAACTAATGGCTAAGTCTGTGCC
This sequence comes from Uromyces viciae-fabae, assembly GCA_000785685.1. NCBI lineage: Eukaryota > Fungi > Basidiomycota > Pucciniomycetes > Pucciniales > Pucciniaceae > Uromyces > Uromyces viciae-fabae. The sequence continues at coordinate 11,543 of JNCO01006550.1, read as the reverse complement.
ATGGTTTTTGGCTCAGGCTTGGCTGAGTTGAGTAGGTGAGCTGACTAATCTAGATTATGTGAGTTGATACCACATGCCACAAATTGAAGGTTATTCTAATGTTAAAAAGAACAGGTTAAAATTCATATGGCCATTTTCATCTGGACATTTTGAATTTCACAATACCAGATGCAGTCTCATCCCTGGGACTTGCCAATTCTCTGAGTTGGTTAGGTCAGTACATATCTGGATTTTCCAAAAGTGAAAATTGTCCCTGTTTTGCCACTGATTCAAACAAAAAGTCTTTGGTTGATTTTCCAAATCTCACAGCTCAACAATCACTCTGAATATCCTGTTGAAATCTTTGCAGATAGTTTTGGCAGGAGGCAAAGATCATGTGCTGATTGATAACTCAATTTGCCATACAAAATTACTGCTAGAAGAATTGAAATTGTTGCTTTAGTGTTGCTGCCATGGGGCAATAGATATTTCAGGGTTTAATGTGGTTTCTTGTGGTGGCAGTCTGGTAACACTGACCTGACACCACAAGTTTGTATCTTTTAGTTTTGTGTTTGGAAGCCCAGGGGGGACACGGATCAGCTCACTTACTGTTTACACTTTTGCAAACTCGAATCAGCAAACTCAATAATACAGTCTTCTGTATTATTCTGATTGCTACTGTTTCAAATGTGAAACACATAGCCACATGTGAATATCACTGGCCAATTATTTAGATGGTCGCAAAGAAAGAAGGCTTGAACTCAAAAATACGCAACTTCTTCAACTTTGCAATTGGAGGCACTAAATTTTGATTCAAGCTCATTTACTTCCTCTTGTAAAATTGGTAAATCAATATCCAGTAGCTTATTGGCAGAGCTCTCCATGGTTAAAAGGTCCTTCATAGTGTTCAATTTTTCCTGCCATGCTTTGAGCTCTTCTTCTCTTTCCGTTTGTTCCTCTGGTAATTTTGAAATCGTTTGTTTGCACAAAAAGTAATCAGTCATCACATTAAACGATTCAATATTGAACATCTGCATTGTAACAGTTTTGTTCAAAATCATAAGCTGGAAATTTCTGAACTAAAAAGTTTGCACTACTAATAAAAACCTACATATTGCTCAAATGCCGCCATTTCATCATCATTATGAAACAGACGCTGACAAGCTCCACATTTCTTGGCCTTTTTGGCTTGTACAAGCAAGGTTTCGCGGAACTTGACTGAAAATTTCATCCTATGCAAGTCCCTGAAGTTATCAAAAATTAAATGGAGAACTTGCCTTGAGTGATTAGAAAAAAGGTTAAGGAGAATATTGAAAATGCGAGTGACAACCTGTGTAACCATTCAATTTCAGCATCCGCTTCCGTTTCCACAATGCTTGTTGCAACGGTTTGGCCACTTGTGACTGCATTGATTTTTTTTTCTTGACCTTAAAAAGATGAAGTAGAATAAGTGTGGCACACAATCCTGAAGAACAACTGGGAAGATTATAAAAAATAAAAAAAAAAGGGGGGGGGGCTCATGTTCCAATTCTCGCTTAGTAGTTAGCTTGGACTTATTCAATGGTAATTTTGTGTCATTAGTCTGAAGGTTTTGCTTTAGTGATTCCTTTCACATGTGGCTATCTTTTTTGCATTTGATACAGTTGCAATCAGAATAATACAGAAGACTGTATTATTGACTTTGCCGATTGGAGTGCAAAAAACAAGTGAGCCAATCCGTGCCCCCCCTGGGGCTTCCATAGTTGTGACATACCTGAGTTACACGAGTAAATGAAATTAACTACAGTACTGAATTTCATCAGTTTTCCTCACATTTTGCACCCAAAATATTTTCCTTTGCCTATCCTCCCAGACTGTTGTAAATTTAGAGCTATGAATATTCGATTCTCTTAGTTTCATTCTCACTCAGATCCTTTTTTTTTTTGCACATGATAGCGGTCAAAAATTAAATAATTTGGATTAGCAATGAAATCAACAATTGAGAATTGAGAATCAAGATGGAAAAAAGAATAAAAATGAATTTGCGTCCATTTTTTCTTTGGGGAGATTTTTTATGCGATGTTTTTCTCTCTCTTGTTTAGTCTGCAATCTAAGCGCAGAGTAGATTAGTAAATTATATATTAAAACGTATTTATTTTTAGCCTGAGAAATGAACAAAATTTATAGATAAAAATAATTTGCATTCTTATCTGGATTTCTTGAGAAGAGTGGGTGAAGAAGTAAACTGGGAAAAAAGAACAAAAGATATATTAAAAAAAATGAATGAATGGGCGATCAGGGCTGGGAGGAAATATGAAGAAAGCCCGATATCACTGGTCTCCATTTGATTACTTCGGTTGTTGACAAACAAAAAAAGATTAATGATTAGAGTACGATCAAAAGACAAGGGATTATAATTGATTGGACCTTGTTTCTTTAATTTCGTGGTGTAGAAGATTGGGGAGGTAAAGGGGAAGAGTAGAGAGGGGTATTTTATAGACTCTTGCTTCAAAGAAATATGTTGGCTTGGTGATTGATCCGAAAAGAGAATAGAAAGTTGAAACGTAGCCATACTAGGCAAAACCTGTTATTTCAAATTTGAATACAATTAAATCAAGTCAGACCTAAGCTTATGACGACATGGCGGGGCACCATTGAGTCGAAATCATCGACTCACCAAATCCTTCAGATCCTTCATTAATAGCAATCAAAAACATCCGACGTAGCTCTTCGTATGTGTCATAAGAAGGTAGACTGATTTTTTTGAACAAAGTTATGTCAATAGTCAGTTGGCCATCATCAAAAAGAAAATGTAAGCACGTTAGACAACTTACTCGATTTGGTTAAAACAAGTGTGAGCGCTGGGAAGAACGTTCTTAGCATGAGCATTCACTAATGAAAACTAATCAAATGAAGGTGGATATGTCAGCATACTAAGCTAGTTTACTACCTGCAGCAAAATATTCTAACCTTAGTAGCACCTTGTGCACCTTGAAGGGCTCCAAATCCTTCTAATGGAACCCGCGAACTTCCAGTCGCAAATTGTAGCAATTTTGCTCGCTCTTCTTGATCGAAAGATCGAACGGCTCTCCAAAACCAAGTAACAGTTGAATCACTCTGTTGGAACTGATGCAACTCAGTATTTGCTCTCCAATCTTCAACGTTGATATCGGGTAGGCCGTTCAACAATAGTTGTAGTTCAGTTGCAGAGAAAATCCTGACAAGATCTCGTGGAATGATTTCATCAAACCCTTTCTTGAAAGCATCAATCTGTTCGCGAATTGAGACTGTTAGCCGATTTTGAACCAACAGTTGCACGTATTCGGGCTTGTTTTCATTGGTCACTGGAATCTCTTGTCCTCCTGGTTTCAAATCAACAATCCGCGTTGAGCCGAAATCATCAGCCTCCACACTGAATGTAAGTTCAAAGATCCCATCGATGTCATTTTCTAGCATCCACTTCAAAGAACGATGATGCTGCAAAGGACAAAATGCATCAGTTTTGGCTCAAAGTGAGGAGACCTGACACCACTTACATCTGGATCGACAGACTCCAGATCACTCAAACCGACAGGAATTCCCAAAAGATGCTTGTAGAAGGCCAGAGTAAAATAAGCATCGACAACTCTTCCATCATACAGAGCTAGACAAAGCAAACATCCAATTAATCATATTTCGAAAAGTGGCACGGGAATACCAAACATACCCTTTCCAATAACCCTTCCACAGAACGTAAAAAATCCCAAGTGGTCTGGATTCACAGCGCTGGCTCGATTGGGTTGGTATGTTTTGGAATCTGCCGCGCTGCCTGTGAACAAAGCATAATTGGGGTCCAGCATTTGCTTGACTAAGATAGTTAACCACTCCCTCGTCACTCCTCCAGCATCCACACCTTCCTCATCATAAAACCTGACACTGAGTTTACCATACTTCAACTCATCGCCTGTGCGACGAGCAAGACTATGAAATGAGTCTTCAAACACATGCGGCCTTCGGACGTTGAGCTGTACATTGCCATATTGTTCTCGAGCTCGAGCTTTGTGCAGCTGCTGACTGAAATAATTTCGCTTGTTATCGAACTCAAGTACCTTGGGATTATGAACCAATATCGAGAATGAACCGCTCATTAATCCAGGATTGTTGCGGACCATTGTGTTCAAGACCTTTCGGTGCTTCTCAGTGAATGATAGGAAGAACCCGTTGACTATGTCTGTTGTTAGATCATCCGCTTTGGGGGACATTGATCCACGATGTGGTTTTATCGAACTAATTCCAGCATGCTTACAAACAACTAAAAATGACTCCATTAAAGGTAACAAGACAGTCGCAATGTGGATCATGTCATCTCGCTCTTGAACTAGCGTGAGACATTCACTGAGCTTTTCCCATAAAGATTTGAATTGGATACCAGAAGTTTGAGAGTCTTGAGGAGATTTGAGAGTAGAAGAATTTGTGAGGTCAACACCACCCAGCGTCAAGGGGGAAGTGGGTTCGGGGAGCGGTAATTGAACACCTTCTTGTTTCTTCGCATGAGCGTCTAAAAATTCCGTAGTCTTGAGAATCCTAAGCAGCTTGGCTTGTTGTGCGGACGCTGATGAAAACTTGGCCAAGGTGACTGACCGTACTTCAGCTGCACTTGGTGCCTCACGAATCGCTTCTGCGAGTTCATCCAGATCAGGCAGCAATGCATTACCTAGGAACTTAGCCCGTTCAAGAAGCTCGGCTGCAATTACCTTACGACCATTGGGAACAGTGGAGACAGCCTGAATAAAAGTAACTGTATGGCTAAATGTTTTACTTGAGCATTCACCGGAATCAAGAACATTCACGATCATTCGAAGATCATGGGGTGCTAGAGTTGGAGCCTTTTCGAGTGTGGTGGGAGGGGCATCGGGTTTATCGGCACCACCCGGATAAGGCCCAGTATCATTTGAAATAGTAGCCCGGGCAGTACCACGATTAGCGATTGTTTCTGAGGATGCAGGGATTGAAGGAGCTTCAGTAATGAGGCCACGAGAAGTTGAAGACGACGGATTGACCGGCTGGTTCTTTGCCTCTTCCAATTTTTTAGCCAACGCAGTCAAAGGTCGACCTATCAGAGCAAGCAAGCTTGTGATGGATTCGGTAAGATTGGGCTGTTTAAGCAAACTGTCGCGCTCAAGTAGCGCGAGCAGACCAACTATTGGGTAGGTAACAGAGGTATGACCTTTTTCTTTACCTTTGGTCTTTTTGGCGGATCGTTTGTGCAGAGCAACATGAACTTCTTGCTCTGTCAAGAAATATATCGGAACTCGATCGTTCGACGTCACAAGAAGCGAAAGGGCCTCCAAACATCGGAGTGCAATCAAATTAGGAACACTTTCACCAGGGAAGTGAGGAAGGGGTCCAACATGAGTTTCACGTCTTAATTTAGTTGATGATTTCGGTGTAGCAGGTGTTAGTGCCTTGCTGGCTCGACTCGAGACTTGCGAAAAACTTTTGTCGATTGCTGCAGCATCGCGCGTGCCATCTTGCAAGAGTCCAAGGAGGGTACTAATTAACTCTGTTCGGCTGCGCGAGTTTTCGCATAAATTTACTAATACTTTCTGCAAAGAATGCCTTCGCAAAGGCTGAGGGAAAAACATAAGTCTGACTAATGCAGCAATACCAGATCGATCGAGAACTTGAACGGCGTCGACTTTGATTGGGGATTTCTTTCCTAAAGAAGGGATTGGCGAAGCTGAAGTTACAGGCAAGCCGGTGAGTGGATCACGAACGCGACCGGATCGAGCAGCATGTTGTCTTCGAACAACGCGATCTCTTAGTGCATCCACTTCCGTAAGAAGGTTAGGCGGTAAAGTGGAAATAAACCGATCGTCTTGTTCGAGCAAGACAGCCTCTCGCAAGCTAGGATCAAGGCTGGCGAGGAAGGTAGCCGGGTCAACTTCGCTAGGGTCAGCAGGAGGACGGTTATTGCTATCATGTTGGCGCGTAAGATCCTCCTCCCGGCGACGGCGTTGCTGATCGGCGACTTCCGATCGAATGACCTCGGCTCGTATTTCAGGAGGGAGAGCTTCCAAAAAGTCTACACTGATGCTAGATGGAACAGGTACTGATAACTCTTCTCGGGCGGGTCGCTGCTCTCGGAAATGTTGGTTTAACACTTCTTCCCGCATTTCGTCCGGTAAAGCCTCCAAAAAAGTCGGATCAATCCCAGTATCAGTGATGTCAACCTCGGCACCGTTGATCATGATGGTCACCCGCTCGGATGTTGTGGAAGGTCCCGCGGCTTGTGGATCTGAGCTCGTTGCCTCTGCGGTTCCGGGGGCTTCATCGACTGTGGTTACTGGTTGGGGCAAACTGGGTTCATTGATTGGAGCTCGAGTTGCTGTTTGATCGGCTGATTCAACAGGCATCGGTTCATTCGAACCTTCCACAGTGGAGCCGATCCTGTCAGCTAACTGACGAGCCAAGTTGATCACTTCTACCACATGATCCTGGGCGGCGACACCTTGCATAGCATTGTGTTCGGGCACCACAGGCGCTTCAATGATCCAGGCAGAAAGAGAGAAAATTAGGCGAGCCATTTCGCTAAAATAGAAGCTAGAAAAATGTGAGTAGAAAAGGAAAGAAAACACTTCAAGCTTACCATTAGATTGAGGGGTTGCTTCTTCTTGAGTCGGTTGACTTGCTAAATTCGTACCATCGCGCATTTCTGCATCTTGATCGCCTTCAGTTTGAGAACGGAACGCAGGAGGGCCTGGTTCATCAGCAGAAGCATTGACTAAAGCTAAAGACTCTGCAATACCGGTGACCTCTGAGGGCATGGGTGAAACATTGTCATTTTCGCGTGCTGGGGGAGCTTCGGTTGTAGGCACCGATGTAGGGTGGGTTTGAGTTGTTGGAACCGGAATCTGTTCACGCGTACGACGGGACTCTCTGGTTAGTTTGAGGAATTTTTCCCTATCACTGAGCTCTTGCTTTGCTGCTTGCTTAGCACGAGGAGACAAGACGTTGACGATAGCACGCTGAATCTTGGCTGGGTTTTCAGATGAAGATGAAATTTGCTGAAATACACGCGCTTCTTCGGACCATCTTGGAAGAGTGGCTAACGGCATTAAGGTTTGACCAGCAACTCGATCGGCGAGATGACGATCAAGTCGGCTGGCGGAGGCTGGCTGATTTGATTGGGAATGCAATCCTTGTGGCCCTACAGGCATCACAAGACCTCTCTGGGGATCGATCACAACACCACCTAATGAGGGTCCGTTGGGACCTTGGCCAAGATCTATGTGAATTGGCCGTTGACCATATGCAGCCGTACCGAGAATATGTTCGATGAGCTGTCCAGCCCCGCCCCCGAGAAGATTTTCGATGGCAGTAATCCACTGATCCACTGATCCAGACCGAAGGTCCATCCGGCGATGTGAGCGATTTAAGCCTTCACCACGAGAAGGCCGACTGGAATCTTCAACCAGGAGAGGATGAGTCGAAATTCCAACAGATTGTTGACCAGTGCGAGGTCGGCCGAAGACATTATCTGTTGCTTGATCTGATAAAATTATGTGTGTTAGTGACATCATAGTAATGGCGACATTTTCAACTTGAAGAAATATTACTTACGAAGAAGACCGTGATGGCCGCCTAGACCAACTGGTACAGCTTGAATTTCGCCTCGCGGTTGGAACGGCAGGACACCATTCCAAGACCACGGCGCTGCATCTGCACGATTTTCACCCACACCACCACCACCAATGATCACTTCGTCGCCGAAATCAAGTGAGACACCTTCGAAGCCATCATCCGCTACATGCGCTCGATCCGCAACTGACGCTCCATCTTCGTCCTCCAAATTGTCTTCCATCTCACCTCCATCTTCGCCAGCAGCAATAATTTGATCATCTCCTTCTTGCAGACCAAGATCAGGGGCACCAGAGTTGAGGAAGTTCATTAAATTCCGTGCCTCTTCATCCAAATCGTTAGTGTTATCCAATGATTGAGGCCTAAATGTAGGGAATACAAAAGCTCTGATGTCAGTTACTTGGACTCAAAATCTCGGCTTATCGTATCAGACCAAGAGAGTTCCCAAGTAGAGTGTAAACGTAAGAATAGTACTTACATGACGATGGTATTACCCACTCCATGATCAGCTATTTCCATTTCTAGATCTGTTTCGTCATCATCTTCATGCCCATCGTCACCTTCAACATCATCGGCATCATCATCGGCGTCATCATCATCATCATCATCATCATCATTATCGCCATCATCATCATCGTCGTCTTCATCCTCATGATCTCCATCTGAGGTATCGGAATCAGGTTCACCCATGTCAATAGTTACATCACCTTCTTCATCTGAAGCATCAGATAAGTCACTACCACCCAGCATACCACCATCGTCTAGATCATCCATGTCCGCATCATCTTCATCAAATTGATCTTCCTCTTCAGACGTATGGGGAGAATCATTCCGATTTCCGGGCTCCAGCTCTCCTTCATACAGGCCCAGTGCTGAGTTGCGATATAGATCAGGGGCGTCCTCTTCCGTAGGCATCATTTCTTCATCTTCTACAGAGCTTTCAGTGGGTGGTACGCTTTCAACTTCGATGGTTGATGCTGGACCGGCGCCGTTATCCTCACTTTTTCGATCCGTGGATGCTCTACTAATTTTGGTGACTGCTTTAGTGAGGTGCTCTAAGGGTCTCAGGATCGAATTCAGTAATCGTTGAACTGATGGGAAATTCAGATCAACATCAGCAAGGGCGTTAGAGAGCAAAGCTGCGAAGTTTTTATCCAACATGATCTTCGCGATTTGAATTGGTGCTTCGCTAGGACTTGCCGAGGGTCTTTGGGCAAAGGGAGCAGCGGTAAGGAGGCGGAAAGTGAGATCGGAAAGAGCATATAGTCGGCCATACCGGGTATCCACAGGTTCTTCAGATACAATCGAATCTTGAATGGCTCGAGCAAGTCCACCGAGTACAAAGGAGCGAACAGATGTAATCACCTCCAATGGTTCCTTACCTGCATTTGGCTCATGACACAATGCAACCAAAACCATGATAGCCCAACTAGCAATTGCCGATTTCTTCTGGGATTCAGTCGTGTTGGGCTGACTGAGAGGACCCGTGGGAATCAAGTCGCATAGCATAAAACTCAAAATTTCGTGCTGAGATTTGAGATCTGCCGGGCCAAAGCTGGGAGTCGTAGATGATTTTGCTGGGGACTTGCCTTTATGATTCCGAAAACTCATGAAACTGATCTTGCATACATTGTAAGAAGCCAAAAGTTCGCTCATCCATGACATAATGAAACACGCATGAGAGAAAGCAGCAACTTGATGGTCTGCTCTCTCGACCTTGTTGGTAGGAGCGCCCAAGGTGGAAACAACAAGGTTGGAAAGGGTCGCGGTGCTAGTCGAACCAGAGGGGAGAGGGTCGACAACATCTAAATTGGGCGCTTGAGTACTTTGAGAAGATTGGCTGAAAATGGCTGGTCGGATAATTGCTGGAAGTTTGGGTGAGATTATAGAATCGGCGGCTGGGTTCGGAGTTAGACATTCTTTCCCTGCCTTCAACAATTCAGACATTAAGAATTGCATTGTCCCGTCAACTGAAGTTTTCAGCTGTTCTTCATCTAAGGGCTTTTCAGAGTCGGTGGGCATGACATCATCAACTTGCATCTCATTATCTGCTGTCTCACTTGAGGTAATTTTCAAGCTGTCACGGTCCGGTTTTCTGTTCGCTCCTTGATTTTTCTTATCCTTTTCATCGTTGAGAGTAATCAGCCATGATCCACCCGTTGTACCATTGTTGGCAACTAATTTACAAGTGGCCGAAATAGTACGCATTAACGTGGACCAATCCCGCCAAGCCATTGGAACCAGGTGTCGGCAGAAAGAGGGCAAATCAGCTTGTCGGGCGCGACCATGAGAAGATATAAAGTGAGTAATCTCTTTCGTCATGATCAATTGCTTGACAGCGCTGGATTCAACCGTATGACGAAGTAACATTGCAGCATAAGGCAGACAACCTCTGGATTCTGTCTTGAATGAGAAACTGCGTAGGAGAATGGCCGGTACACCACTTTTGAGGAAAGCTTCGGCAACTGAATGCTTTTGCGTCAAAATCAACAGGACTCGAATGGCCGCCAGAAATTCATGCCGGCCACACTGTTGGCATCTTAGCACATTAGTACAGATTTGGAAAATAAGTTCCAAATCTTCAGCGGATGGCTCAATAAATGTTGAAGTCGGGACATCCGCGTTTTTAGCTGATTTGAGGGCCGCGTTCGTAACTTTTTTATTTTTCATTGATTGGCGAGACTCATTTATCAGTGCTGGCAAGCCCAAAAGCGCGGCAGTTTCGGGAATCGAGTTGTCAATATCGTCATCTTCCTCGTCGCCTTCTTCATCACTCTCATCTAGCACATCGGCTGTTGGCCGTGAAAGCTCGATCTCAGAAGCTGGCTTATCCTTGGCATATACCAAAATCGCTTCAATAACTAGAAGAGACGAGGCCAGCCACCTTGGAATATCAGCTGCTTCCAATGATTCGTTAATGAGGGGATGAGCGGTACGGAGTAAAGTAACAATGGTTCTCAAAAGAGATTGTGCATTCTTGTGAAGTGATGCTTCGAAAGACGAGTCATTCGCCAAAAGTGCTAACATTCTCAGTCGGACAGACACGGCAGGCATACTGATCAAGGGAGTCTCAGTACTGGACACATCAGATGAAGGTAAAAAATCTTCCAAATCGGCAAGTAGGGTACCAATACTATCGAAATTTTTGCTACTAATGTTGAATAAAGACTTTATTTCGAAGTCTTTGAATGCAGTCTTGAGATCAAATGCCAGCTCATCATATGACTCAGCAAGGACCAAGCTGCGCTTGAGGAACATAGCTCTAAGTGGATCTCGTAGTTCACTTAGGGCAGTTTTCATTTGAGCGCGAATCTCTTCCAGACGAGATATTTTGTTTTGTTGGTCGGCAGTTTTAGTTTTTGGTGGTTTGAGAGTAGCAAGTCCAGCATCGCCAGAAACACTCGAATGTCTCAGATTACCTGCAAGGTCCGGTACATCTCCATCTTCTCCAGTGGAAGCTTCTGCCATGGAGATATCGATACTTTCGGGAACCAGTGCGCCCTCAACAGATGGAATCAACGGCTCCGAGACAGGGGGCTGCTGCGGGGTGGTCATGACTTCATCGACAGATATCAATGGAGGTTCTTCGGAGCTTTCGATTAGACCCGCTGTTTGAGGGGCCTCTTCAGTGGATCTTTGCGTGTCACTTGAGGAGGGCTGATCAGCTGGTGGGTCAGCTGGTGCCGACAATGATGCCGTGGCTGTGGCGGCCGCTTCTTCATCCCGGGCACGTTGAACCAAAACAGGGGACGCAAGTAGGAATTCGGTGGCTAAACTGAGGTTGTTTTGGCTCCTTGCAAGTGCGGTTTCGCAAGCAGAACGTGGGAAGCCCATGTCGGTCAAACTAGCTATTCTCTCTTCATCGGGGACAACTGATGTGCGCCCACCCGATAAACCATATGAAGCAAGATATCCAGTGTTGGCCATGCCACCGACCACTCCTGTGAGGGCACCAGCGATTCGAT
>JNCO01006541.1:0-12947 GCA_000785685.1 Uromyces viciae-fabae | reverse complement strand
TTGACATTTTTTTTTTCTTTGATAGACTTCTCTGCGACGTGGGTGGTCTTTTACTCTCCATATCTTGCGACGAACGTTGAGGCTAAGAAGGAAATCATTGAAGAAAAGACACCCCAATTGCTGGGGTATCTTGAAGAACGACTTGTTGCAAAAGGTACTACTTACAGTGCCGGTAACAAGTTGACGTTAGCAGATCTCAGACTTTACGCCATACTCTCAGTTTATAAGACCGGCGTATTTGAAGGTTTCCCGAAAGACTTGATTGACAAATATCCTCAAACCAACAAGCTTTACCAAGCGCTTGAGAGCCACGAAAAAATTGCCAGCTGGAACAAGAGACATGCTATATGATAGTTGATACATGTTAATTCAAGCCATAATTCCAAAAAATTTGGAGAATATAAAAAGTTTTCATCTACTCTTGCTGGTTTGTTCCACAATTCCAAAAAAAATCAATATGAAAAGTTTTCATGTACTCTTTCTGGTTTGTTATACTTGCTAGCTCGTAGTATTTCTTGATGTAGTGAAGAATGTACCGGTCTCTCGGATGATACATTTTTTAATACGACAAAAATATGTGCAAAACAACGAGACAAAATGAGCAGTGAGATTCTGAGTGGGACATGATATAGATACAAACATGCTGAGTCGAGTCAATTGGGTGGATTAGGTCTCAGTTTAGGCAATCAACTCAGACTGTTTTTATTCATATTCTGCTCAACTACTACAGGACAAGAAAAAATACGCTGAGGCAATTGAACAAATGAGTGAGGGAGTGAACAAGTAGGGTGGGGTTCGGGGAGGAGGCAAAGGCTGTGGAATTGTAAGGGGATGGCTAATATGAAAATGTGAGGGGGTTGTGTCTTGGTGCGTTGGCAGGTGAGGTGTGGTTAGGAGAATGGCCAGAGTGACTAAAAGAAGGGGTTATAGAATTTTACAAGGCTTAATAAGATTTTTTTTTTAAAAAAAAAACAATAAAATCATTGTTTTTTTTTTGAACTATTATCTACGGAAGCCCACAGGGGACAGCATTGCGCCAGGACATTTTTCAACTCTGATTTCTGCTTTGCAAAACCCAAAACGGGTTTCAGAGCCTGTTTTGGGGAAGCAAAAGAAGAAAAAATTGCTGTATCGCTGTAATATGCAATAGAAAAGGGCACCTCATGGAGGTGGGCGCACCTTGTTGGATAAATTCCCCCATTGATTGGAGGCTGCTCCCTCCAATTGTTGAGCACGGAATCATCTTTCTCAACCAACATTGAATCTCCAAATCAAGGAATTCCAATGGGTAAACCTGCCATGCTTATCTCTTCATTTCTCTTTGCTTCCTTCACAATGTTTGCTAATGTTTGTTTTACTCCGTTTGTTGATGTTTTTTACCTCAGCAGAGTCTTTGCTTCCTTCACAATGTTTGCTAATGTTTGTTTTACTCCGTTTGTTGATGTTTTTTACCTCAGCAGAGTATCATTAAATCCTGTCTAAACTGAACTTCAATGGGATCAGTAATAACCTCCAAATGGATGGCATTGATTACCGCCAACAAATTGTTTTAATTCTCAATAAGAAAAAGGTAAGCTTCCTCCATCAATGGAGAAAGCAACTTAAGACATTCATAACATGGTGCTCCCTCCAATGAATGAAGGGAGCGGCCTATTGATGGAGCCTGCATCCGCCATTGATTGGAGGGAGCAGACCTCAGTGGTAGGAACCTGGCCCAGGCAGGTCCAGGTGCCCTGGTCTATCACATATTACAGCAATACAGATTTTTTTTTTTGTTTCCCAAAACAGGGTCTGAAACCCGTTTTTGGTTTTGAAAAACAAGAAATGAATTTGTAAAATGCCATGGAGTGATCCTGTCCCCTGTGGGCTTCCCTAAGACCATCTCCACCGCAGGTATCCATTTGAGTAGCTAAAATCTCAACTTGTGCTACTGCGGCACACGGTTAGGTCTCTGCCTCATGGCAGTTTCCCGCCGGGAGGTGCCAATATAGCACTTGAGTGATCCTGTCCCCTGTGGGCTTCCCTAAGACCATCTCCACCGCAGGTATCCATTTGAGTAGCTAAAATCTCAACTCGTGCTACTGCGGCACACGGTTAGGTCTCTGCCTCATGGCAGTTTCCCGCCGGGAGGTGCCAATATAGCACTTGGGAGCGTGAAACCTTGCCCCCGTGCTCATTGAATCTCTTGAACAACTAGATATAGAAAAAAGTAAAAAAGATAAGAAAAAGATGTTGGCTAGCGATGAGACCAACCAGTCCTGATCAGTTTCCTTTGTTTTTGAATTATATCTTTTTTTTTTTCGGGGGTATTGTTGAACAGAGGAAGTGAAGTATCACAGAAAACTCTTGTGATAATTCACTTTGGTCTCAGCTCTTTGGAGAGCTATAGCGACCTAGATGTAGGAACCCTATAGCTCCCGCAAGCTAAAATTCCAACTTAGCACCCCCTTTGGCGCCTCCGGTGGAGGTGCTAATTGGGCCGCGGGTAGCTAAATTTGGTTTAGTCACTCGATTTAGCTCCTGCGGTGGAGATGCTCTAATTATCAGATAATGCATGACTTCCCGCTGTTCAAAATTATATAATTTAAAATCTCTAAATCTAATTACTGAAGCTTGATTGGTGGATGCGGCCAATTTTGATCACAAAATTAAGTTTAGATTTTAGAATTAGCAAGTGTAAAATTAAAAAACTCGGGTGACGGGAAGTAATCTAATATATACATAGGGCATTACCAAATTCAAATGGTTCGCCCGCAAACTCACATGGTTTTGACCTTGCGTGGACTGACCGCGTGCACGTGGTTTTCCGCAAACACACGGGGTTTTCAAACCGCTTGTTTTTGAAAAAAGAAAAAAAGGGAAAAAATTTTTGGGTTCTAAAAACCCCAAAGACAATTCCTCCGAATTTTTAAAAGGGTTTTGGCCCCCCAAAAAATTGATCAAAAAAAAATAATAAAAAAAAATAAAAAATTTATATATACAGGGCCCCAAAACGTTATGAAGGGGCCCTTTCCCGTGGAAAAAAAATGATGGGGGTTGACATCAACCCCAAACTATAAATCCAGCCAAAAAAAAAAAACAAAAAAGGAGAGAAAAACAGTTTTTCAAGATTAAAAAACAAAAAAAAGGGTTTTGGGAGGGAAGGCGCCCAAAAAATTGGCAGATGCCCATGTTCCATGGAATTTAACCTTATGGGGATTTCCAAAACTCTTTGAAGAAGAAAAATGAAAATAAAAATTCTTGTTTTTACAAGATTTATACCTTGACTTATTGTTGATTTTGAGAGAAGGAGGGAATTGTTGACCGAGGAGTGGAAGAACTTTTAAATAAGAAAGTTGATAATTTAAAAAGAGTCAAACTCAATACTTTCCCATTCAAGAGAGAAAGAATGAGAAAAAGAAAAGTGACACGTCACATAGAGGTGACATGTCTACAAAAATAATAATAATGAAATGATGGATTTAGGACTAAAATAAGATCAGACTGAATAACTCCAAGTATTCAGAATACATAGACTTAATAAAATTAACCTGAATAACGGACTAAAATAAGATCAGACTGAATAACTCCAAGTATTCAGAATACATAGACTTAATAAAATTAACCTGAATAACTACCCTGTATTCAGACTAAATTGATAATAAAATTAGACCAAACAGCTACCGAGTATTTAGACTAAAGTGATAATAAAATTAGATTAAACAGCTACCAAGTATTTAGACTCAAGTGATAATAAAATTATACTGAACAACTACAATGTATTCAGAGTAAAGTGAATATATAAAATTAGAATAAACAGCAACATGTATTTAGACTAAAGTGACAATAAATTCATCTCAATATCAATAATATATAAAATTAGAATAAACAGCAACATGTATTTAGACTAAAGTGACAATAAATTCATCTCAATATCAATAAAATGTTATTCATAATGAGGACTAGTTAACTCAAGTTGTAATTATAAAATGACTAACTAAAACTAAAAGACAGAGAAATAAACTTGAGAAGGATGAAAGCAAAAGAAAGATGTAAAAATAAAAATAAAAATAAGAAAGACAAAGCAAGGCAAGAGGAAAAATGAAAATCAAAAGAGAAAAATAGCAAAAGGAAAGGAATAACAAAATTAAAGAAATAAAAATGAGAGAAAAAATAAAGAAAGAGATAAAGAACAAAAGAAAAAATAAGAAAAAATAAAAAATAAGAAAAATAAAAAATAAAAAAACAATTGAAAATTAAAAAATAAAAAATAAAAAATAAAAATAAAAAGAAAAAGAAAAAGAAAAAGAAAAAGAAAAAGAAAAAGAAAAAGAAAAAGAAAAAGAAAAAGAAAAAGAAAAAGAAAAAGAAAAACAAAAACAAAAATAAAAAGAAAAAGAAAAACAAAAATAAAAAGAAAAATAAAAATAAAAAGAAAAAGAAAAAAGAAAAATAAAAAGAAAAAGAAAAAAGAAAAAGAAAAACAAAAAACACAAAGAAAAACAAAAAGAAAAAAAAAAAAAAAGGATAAGAATAAAAATAAAAAGATAAACAAGAAAAAAAGAAAAGGAAGAAAAATTTGAACTTCAACCTTGAAAATCCACCAACCCTGAAAATCCAAATCTCATCTCACCACCCAACAACTCCGCTATTACTGACCTCTCTTATTTTCTTCTTTCCCAATCCATCATGGATTCTTCCATGATGGGAACAATTCTAAACTCATCTCATTCTCAAATCAATTCTCAACATGTATTTACTCAAAATGAAAATTTTCAAAATAACAATTCAATTGATAATATGAACATTGACTCACAACAAAACACTCAAAACATTGAAACTTCTTGCCCTAGCATTGACTTCTTGATTAACATTTCAAAAAAAAAGACACTGTCTATCATATTTCTTTTGAAGACCACTCCAAATTTATTTCAACAATGAGCAAAGAACGATATTTTTTTTTAATTTTAACAAAGCCAACAAGATAGAAAAAGAAGAAGAAAAAAATAAAAAACCAATTAGAAAAAGAACAAGAAAGACTCAAAAATAAAGAAGATCTAAAAAATCAACAAAAAAAATATGACTCAATTTTAAATATGCTATCTGAAAAAATGGAAGAATTAAGTAAAAAAACTTGAAAATAAAAATCAAAACACACCTCTTAATCAAGCCTCAACACCTCAAACCCTTCAACACTCAATTCATAATCAACAAAAGACCAACAACCCAATCCCGACCACCCTCCCTTCCCAAACAACCATCGCTCCAATGAACTGGAGCGAGGTAGCCCAAAAAAACGCTACGCGGGGTGGTTTTAGCGTTCCACATCCCTCCTGACCCATTCCGATGACTCCCGGGATTTTCCTGCCGCCTCAAAAACAACGGGTACAGCATCCAAGGCCAACCTTGGATGCTCTGTACCGCACTCAGACCATGCCGGCGCGGCCACTGCCAAATCAATTTTGTTGAAATTTCCCTGTTTTGCCTCTTCAATCAAAGTCTTTTTTTCTACTTGAGTTTTTTAAGTTTTTCAAGTATTTTATTAAATCTTAAATTTCTAAAAAATATGGTGAGTTGAATTAGTCTGAAGTTAGAATAGTAGGTAGTCTTGGAAGAATAGTCTTTAATCTATAGCAGTAGCCCTTTGAGCCAGTCTAATTTAAATAGTTAAATCATTTGTTCTCCTTGTTCTCAACACTTTTTCTTCTCTTGTTCTGATTTTATTTCATCTCCTTTAAACTTTCAAGAATCTCATCTACAGAATTAACGACTCTGCAGTCTATGTTGTTAGAATTAAAAATGCTTAATCATGTTCAAAAACAATTAGTCTTGAGTATCTTTTTTATTTTCTTCTCTTTTTGATTCTCATTATTTTTATTTTTTATCAAAGTTGTTGGAACCACATTAGGCCCCTCAAATAACTATTGGGGGTCTATCTTTGTTTTTCCTCTCTATTTAAACTCTTGCTTAAAGTAAATAAAAAACATTGGCTCTTCATTCTCTTTTACTCCGTTGCCCTGAGTCAGTCCAAGTGGTCCTCACTTGCCCCTTCCTTAATTCCATTCTTCTGAATATATAATTATTAAAATGATTAAACTATAAAAAATTAAAATAAAAAATTAAAATAAAAATATTTCATAAAATTTCAGTCATAATTTCAACAAATTCATCAACGGGTTCAAACCCGGATTTTTCCTCATTAGAAAAATAAAAGAATCAAACCCCTTTTCTGGGCTCACCCCAGCTCAAATCTCAAACAAATTTAATCAAATATTGTCCACTTTTGAAGACTTAATAGATGGAAATAAACCATCAGTCCGTGGAGCAGTAATATTACAATCAGGTGACATTAAATTTTACACAAAATCAAGAAGACTTGCTCTGTGGCTCCTACACAACAAACACAGGTGGACCCACCTTAGTGACCCAGCTCTTATTACAAGACCAATTTCATTTCCTGTTTTAATACACTCAGTTCCCCTTTTTTTTAACATTGAAGATGAAAATCAAATTAATGAAATATGCAATGAAAATGACCTCACTCAACAAGATATTCTCAACATCAGGTGGCTAGGAAACCCCCATGAAAATAAAAATCTCATGGAACCCTTGTAATCGACTTTGCTGAAAAACATATTGCTGCTCAAATAGAAAGAGGTGGACTCTTTTTTCTATCTAATTACATGAAAGGTGCCCACTATGTTAAAGCCCCAACTCAATGTTTAAAATGTCTAGAAGTTTTCCACACTATTACCTGCTGCAAGAATGATCCTTTATATATGCTCTAAATGTGGAGACAACCACAACTCACTTGAATGCAATGAATTTGAAACTGATGCTGTCAGATGTTTTGGATGTATAAATAATGAAAAAGAAAATTAAACAGAAGAAAATCAAGTTGATTGTGATGATTCAAGATACATACATGCTGCCACAAGCAATTCTTGCCCACTAAAACAGAAACCACTCTCAGTATTCTCAATTCAGAAAATGAAGCAAAAATAGTCTTTTCTTCAAGAACCCTGGTCTCAATCAATTCAATCATCAATTTCATCATCATCAAAACTGGAATTCTTTTCTTGATCACAATCACACCACCCTTGATTATCACTCTAGACACAGAACTGGCGCCCTTTTTAATAAAATTATCCCTTCTGAAAATATTCATCCTCTTCCCGGTGGTTCTCAATGTTTATCAGATTTTAAAATTGATTTTTTTCATCCGGATTGTCAATCCATGAAATTTATTAACTTTTACAACCACCCACCTCATTTTGAACCTCTTCCTGGTTTAGAAAAATGGCTCAGAGAAAATAATAACAGAAAAATTCCAACTTCTATTTTTATGGACTCCAATTTACACCATTCTTTGTGTAATCCTCCCAATTATCCATACACCAATCACCAATCAAAACAACTTATCAAAATTTGTGGCACTCAATGATTCAAGATTATCTCAGAAAAATTCATTCAAACTTATCAGGGAACTCCAACAACAATTGATCTCATCTGGGCCAATCATTCTGCCACAAAATTTGTCCAATCCTGCCAAACTTCCAGCTCTAACCATAATTCAGACCACCAATCACTACGCCTCAATCTTAATTTTTTTCCCCAATCTTTTCAACTTTTCAAAACAATTCCAACAACACCATTTGATGCCAAAAAATTCTTAAATGACATCAAAACTCCCCTATGTCTGCTTAATTATGATTTGAATACGCCTGAAGACATTGACATTATTGTAAATGAAATGACAAAAATCTTTAAAACTTCTCTTGACAACCAATCAAAAAAAATTAAGCTCAACAACTCCAAGTCCAAACCATGGTGGAACAAAACAATTCTTGATCCCATTGTCCAAAACAGAAATAAAGCACGTAAATGGATGCTCCTTTCCAATTCCTTTGACACCCAAAATTCTTACTGGCAGTGGCAAAATAAATTTAAAATATTTGTTTCAGACTTAAAAAGAAATCACTGGCGTCAATTCCTCTCAGAATCCCATCAACATCATTACCGCCTACAAATTCATAAAACCTTCAACCTCTTCTTCAGTTGCTCCCCTTCTTAATCAAAACAATATTCTCACTTCATCAAAAGCAGAACAATCTCAACTTCTTTTTCAAGGCACTTCTGACGTCCCAATCAACTGTTTTCTTGATGAAATTTCACCTTCTGTTTTTTCTAATGAACTCTCTTTTCCACCAATTGAATATGATGAAATTGACTACGTGATTAATAATCTTAAAAAAAAGCTCCTGTAATTGCTAAAATTAAAAATGAACACATTATTTTAGCAAAAGAGCTCTTGACCCCCCTTTTTAAAAATATTTTTTCTGCGTGCTATAAGACAGGTTATTTCCCATCAGCTTGGAAACACACCCTCACTTCAATCCTCAGAAAAGCCAAAAAAATAAAATTATTCAGACCCATCAAGTCACAGAACAATTTCTCTCCTCAGTTGTCTCAGCAAAACTTTTGAATCCATCATCACAAGAAGAATGACTTTTTGGGCTGAATCCAACAACACCCTGGCCCCTGGCCATTTTGGGGGCAGAGCTGGAAGAAGTACCACTGATGCTAATTATCTTTTTCTCTTTTCTTGATTAAAAAATTAATGGTGTGAAAACAAAATAATAACAGCTCTCTTTTTAGATGTCAAATCAGCCTTTCCTTCTGTCATCAAACAACACCTTATTTAAATTCTTTTCAACAAAAAAATTCCCCCAGTATCTCATTTCACTCATCAATAACTTCTTATCCAACAGAAAAACTTCTATGCGCCTTGAAGAATTCATTTCTGATACTTTCAACTTGCAATGTGGCCTTCATCAAGGTTCCCCTCTTTCACCAATTTGGTATATCATTTGTAATTCTGATTTATTATCTTCAAATGAAATAGAATTAAATCAAGATCAAATTTCTTTAGGCTTCATTGATGACGTGGTACACCTCTCTGCTCATGAAAACATTCACACTTCCATTGAAATTTTACAACAAAGAGGAATTGATTCACTTACTTGGGGAACAAAACACAACAAAATTTTTGACAAAAAGAAAGCAAACTTTATGATTTTTTCAAACAAACAAAAACAACTCAATTTATATTTCACTTTTGGGGACTTAATTATCCCAAAATCCGCTTCAAAAAAATATTTAGGCATTATTTTTGGCTCAAAACTCACTTTTTTAGATCAATATAAAAAAATTAAGAAAACAGGAGAAAATACAATAGAACAATTAATTAAAATCAACAGATGCTCTTATGGATTGAACATTTAAGGCGCCAAAAATTGAATTCTTATTGTATTATTTCCAAGAATTTTTTATGGTGGACAAATTTGGTTCAAAGAAAAAAGAAAAAAGAAATTTTTAATCATGCTAAATACAATTTAAACAAAGCAATCAGAATTACTTTGGGCGTGTTTGAATCAACTCCATCAACAATTTTAGAAAGAGAATCTCCTTTAAATAATTCAGAATAAATTTTATCAAAACAACTCCAACTTATGATCATAAAACAAATATCTTTTCCTGAAAATCAACCAATGAAGAAATTAATCACTCATGAACTAAAAAATCTCCCCAAAAATCATCTCACCAGTATTCATGACATCAACAAAAAAAACTCTTTCAACAATTTGAATTGGCAAAATTTAGAAAAAATCCAACTCCATCCAACTCTACCGTGGTTTTCATTTTTTTTAAATATTTTTAACTTAAATTTAACAAAAGAAAATTGTACAAAGCTGGTTAAAACCCAATTAACTGACTTAAAAAATAAAAAAGAAACAATAATTTTTACTGATGGTTCTTTAATTCCAAAAATAGGAGTTGGTGCAGCTGTCAAATGTTCTGAAACAATTTTAAAAATACGTCTAGGTGACTCTGAAAATGCCACAGTTTTTGAAGCTGAAATTCAAGGCATCCTTCTAGCGCTCCAAATTGCTCAAAAAATTCTCTCTCAGTCAAATTTCTCAAGCATCAACATTTTTTTGGACAGCCAAGCCGCCCTCAGAGCTATTTCAAACCCCACAGGCATCAGATCTTCTCAACAAAACATTCTTTTAATTAAAAACAAAATAATTCATCTCAAAAATTCTTTTCCAATCAACATATTTTTTTTTTGGTGCCCTGGGCGCGTTGAAATTTTTGAAAATGAAGAAATTGATAAAATAGCAAAAGAATCATGCCAAATCTCAAATTCAAATCATTTAAATTCTCCTCAACACATTTCATCAATTATTACTCAAATTAAAAGAAAATTCAAAAAAATTCAAATCAAAACCTCAATTACTAGAAACAATCTCACATTCAAAACATCCCCAAAAAATATTTTTCAATCTTTATGCCACGTAGAAAAAGGTTTTGCTTCAAAAATTTATCAATTTAGATCAAATCACTGCCCCCTCAACCAATATTTATTCAGAGTCAACGCCACAGAATCTCCAAACTGTCCTTTTTGCAAAAAAGAAGAATCAATCCAACATGATCTCATTCATTGTAAAAAAATATCAACAAGAAATATTAAAATTTAAATCAAGATTAAATGAAAACAAAATTAAAGCAAAAATTTCTTCACTTCAAACACTTTTAGATAATCCAAAAATTTTCAATTTACTCTGTTTATTTATTTCTGAAACAAAAAGATTTAAAGATCTCAAAAATTACAAATCCAATTAAAAATAAAATAAAATAAAAAAATTTTAATCAAAGCAAAATAAAAAAATAAAAAAAATCTTAATCAAAGCAAAAAAAAAAAAAAAAAATCAAACAAAATAAAAAAAAAAAAAAAAAAACCATTTTTCTAACATCAAGATCAAACTCAAAATTCAACCCAAATTTTCATTTTTTTTAAAAAAAAAAAAAAAATTCTAAATCATCTCTAAAACAATTCACTCAAGACACTCAAACTTTCCCAATTTCCATTTCTTTTTTTCCAAATTTCTCAAAAATCAAATTCAAAGCACAATTTACTCAAGATCATCAACAAAACAAATATCTTTTTCATCTTTCTTTTCTATTTTTTTAAAAAAAAAAAAAAATCACCAAACCAAACACAATAAATTCAAGATCAATCTCCGCTTTTTCTTTTTTTTCTTTTTCTCTTTTCCAAATTTCTTTATTGCCCTTTGGATTTTTCTCATTCTAATCATCACACACAATAATTATATCTGCTGCTGAAGTCAAAATAAATTTATTTTTAGTTTATTCTTGTTGTACACGGTGGTTAAGGGCTATGGACGACCAGAAACATGGGTATTCTGACTTCCTGGCTACAAAAAATCAATTAGTATATAGCCTGACCAACTATATAGGGATCCCCCATTATCCCGCACTCTGCTGAATAAAATCTCTCATTCAGGGCCAGCCCAGAGTGTAGGGACTTAGTTTATTCATTTTTTTAACCGTACATAGCTCAAAAGAGGAGGATTTCATTTTTTTCATTTTTTTCACTTAAAAGTATCTCTGTTTTGTTTGTCTTTTTTGAAATATTTTTTCCTTTTTCCTATTTTTTCTTATTTTTTTCCAACGTTTCCACAGAAGATTTCTCAAAAATCAATTACTTAAACAGCAGCAGAATGTGTAAATACTTTAATACTCAGTTTTAATCCATGAGTGCGCAATGTAAAATCAACTTGCACTTTAAAAAAAAAAAAAAACATAAACAAAAACAAAACAAAAACAAAAGAAAAAGGAAAATGAAAAAAGAAAATGAAAGGAAAAAGAAAAAGAAAAACACAAAGACAAAGAGAAGAAAAAGAAAAAGAAAAAGAAAAAGAAAAAGATAAAGATAAAGATAAAGATAAAGATAAAGGAAAAGGAAAGGAAAGGAAAAGAAAAAGAAAAAACAAAAAGAACAGGAAAGGCAAAAGAAAAACCAAAAAGAAATTCTTTTTCTTTTTTTTTCCTTCTCTTTTTCTTTTCATTTTCTTTTTCTTTTTGTTTTTGAGTCTTTTGCTTTTTTCTTTTTCTTTTTCTTTTTCGTTTTCTTTTTATTTTTATTTTTATCTTTAGAGAATTGATATATTCACCGCCCGAACCTGGTTGCGCACCGCCTTTTTGACTGCCAGGGGACGTCGCACTTTTGGTTTTTTTAAATACTTTTTAAAAATACTTTAAGAAACCCTAAAACTACCAATTTTTTTTGCAGCCTCCTGAGCACCCTTGCTTCAATTTCTGAGCTTTTTAGCTCAAAAAAAAATTTATAAGTACCTCTTAATTAAGGAGTACACAAAATCAAACAAAAAATATAAAAAAAATACTTAATGAGGGAAATTTGGGCCAAACATTTTAGCACAGGTATTTCAACCCCATTGGAATGTGGGATAAAACATTTTGCCTACTGGGAAGCAAAAAAAGTTTCTTTTACATTTACGTTTTCAAAATTTTTGTACATGCACCTGTTTTTGCAAAATTAAACGTAAAAGCAACTTTTTTTTGCTTCCCCATGGAAAAATGTTTTATCCCACAGAGTACTTATATATTCTTTTTTGAGCTAAAAAGCTCAGAAAGTGGAGCAAGGGTGCTCAGGAGGCTGCCAAAATAGTTTGGTAACTTGAGGGTGTCTCAAAGTATTTTTAAAAAATATTTTAAAAAAAAAAAATGTGACATCCCCTGGCCGTCAAAAGGTAGTCCACAACCAGGTTTGGGTGGTGCAAATATCAATGCCCTATTTTTATTTTTCTTTTTCTTTTTATTTCAATTTTATTTTTATTTTTTTGTTTTTATTTTTTCTTTTTATTGTTTGTTTTTGGTTTTATTTTTATTTTTCTTTTATTATTTATTTTTTTGCTTTATTTTATTTTATTTTATTTTATTTTATTTTATTTTATTTTATTTTATTTTATTTTATTTTATTTTATTTTATTTTATTTTATTTTATTTCACTTTATTTTATTTTATTTTACTTTATTTTATTTTATTTTATTTTATTTTATTTTATTTTATTTTATTTTATTTTA
>KN362547.1:569-12703 GCA_000785685.1 Uromyces viciae-fabae | reverse complement strand
AGTGTTGTCATCGACTTGCTCTGTAAAATATTTGGTCTTGTGTGACCACTCTTTCAAGCAAAGAAGCTGTTTGATTGCAATTGGGTCCAGGTTGTAGCGCTGGGAGCCTATGATTGACTTACACTGGGAGAAAATCCGCTTGGATGGAGCACTTGTTGCAGGTAAGGAGAGGAAGCAGCTAGCCATGGCAGCTAAGGACGGGTACAGCTTCTGGCGGGACTGCCAGTACTTAAGAATTTCCATCCCCAATGCTGCTTTTGTTTCACCTAGGTAGCGATGGATCTCGGCATCCAAATCCACCACCTCTTGATGTTCTCCAAAAACGTCCTCCTCCAGTGAAAAAGGGTGCTTTGAGCTAGTTTTTGAGTGCTTGGTCTTTTCGGTAATGGGATTCTTGAATGATCGGTCGAAATGGACTGCTTGAGATTTGAAGATCTTCAAGCATTGACTAGGAGAGACATCCACTTGGAGTTTGTCTCTAATGAAGATGTGGTTCTTCTCCACATAGAGAAGCTTGATATGCGGGTCCAGTACCATCACACAGATCGTTGCCCGTTTTTTCAAAGCAATGATTAAGTATTTGTTGAGTTTTTCAATCATCTTCTTGGCTGGAAGGAGAAGTTGAGCTGCATCGTAAGTGGTTTTGATTTGGTTGATGTTCTTGATGAGAGAAATGTAAATGGGAATTGCAAAATTGAGGGTGGGGTAAGTTGATTGGCACAATATTTCTGTATTTTTATTCTTGGATCTTGTCCTTAAAGGTTTATTTTATTTCTATTTTATTTGTTTCTTATTGTTCTTTTGTTTCTTTTATTTTTCTTTCTCTTTTGCTGATTGAAATTACATCCTTAAAGTTTTACCAACATTACTGACATCCAGAATAAGCGATTTGGGGAAGGGGGGGGGGGGGCACGTGAGAAATTCCTTCAGAGTGAAGCGGGGCAGAATCTGAGACCATCCTGATAGCGGATTGGAACGCTTCAGGGTGTTGTGGCGATGAGCGGACATAAAGCGATAAGTTGTGGATACGGGAGATGACCGTCCTAAGGTTCAAACCCTCTCCATCTGGTCAATCGACAAGGTTTTTGACATCCATCACATTCACTGGGAGAGCGTGTTCGCTATCAGTATCCCCAAGGCCAAAGGTTTCCAGAACGTCCCAAGCCTCTAAGTTTATGACGTGCGCCATGCACCCCAAAAGGTGCTCAGCTGCTTGGAATTTTTCCATTGAGTAGGCAGGCAAATTCTTTAGCAAGGGTACCGTTGTTTGAGGCATTATCAGCTGTGATAGCTATAACGGAATGGGTGATGCCGAGTTTTTTGAGTGTATCGTAGAGAACATTTTTCAAGTTCTCCCCTTTGTGCTCGCCTAAAAGAACAGGTTCATGAAAAATAAAAATGGAGTTACTAAAGGTGAACTCAATGAAATGAAAGAGAAAAAAAAACAATACCATAAATTTCATGAAAAATAAAAATGGAGTTACTAAAGGTGAACTCAATGAAATGAAAGAAAAAAAAAACAATACCATAAACGTTACTAAAGGTGAACTCAATGAAATGAAAGAGAAAAAAAAACAATACCATAAATCATGGGTAAAGCAAGCAACACATCAATGATCTCCCAGTTTGCATTCATACCGTGAGCGGTAATGCCCATGAATGCTACCTTGTTTGGCGAGGTCCAAGCATCTAACGTGTATCCAATGTGGTCTAATGACCCAAGCATCTGTTTCAGTTGGTCGTAATAAGAAACATATAATCGAGAGACTTCCAGGGCAATCGTTTTACGTTTGACCATCATACTTGTGACCTGCGGATTTATAACGTTGAGGAGATGGACGAATGCTTTGTTTTCAACAAAAGAAAAAGGTAGGCCGGCGGATGCAATGAGATTAGCAACCAGGTGCTTGAAAGTGTTGGGAGTCAGTTCAACCTGTAAAGATTAAAAAAAAAAAACACACCGGCGGATGCAATGAGATTAGCAACTAGGCGCTTGAAAGTGTTGGGAGTCAGTTCAACCTGTAAAGATAAAAAAAAAAAAACACACCTTCAGAAAAGTCTAAAAAGAAGTATTAAATAAAACTGAAAAGGAATGAAAGGGAAAATGAAGATGAAGAAAGAAAATTTGAAAAAAAAAAAAACCTACTCGATGTTCAACATGTTTCCTTTTGAAGAGGCTAGTAATGACAGTCTGAGACTTCTCGCGTTTTTTGGGGTCATCAATCTGATGCATGCGGGTAAGATGCTCTATCATATTTTTGGTAGATTTAGTTTTATCGCGAGTGTTCAACATGTTTCCTTTTGAAGAGGCTAGTAATGACAGTCTGAGACTTCTCGCGTTTTTTGGGGTCATCAATGTGATGCATGCAGGTAAGATGCTCTATCATATTTTTGGTAGATTTAGTTTTATCGCGAGTTAAGACCTTGTGGAACGGATTGCCATTGCGGCCAGGTACCATGCACTGAACCTGAGAATTTTCCAGTGCCACAAAGTATGTCCACACCCAGCTACGATGGGATATCGGGGTGGGAGTTTTTGTTGAGCTGGTGAAATGTCCACACCCAGCTACGATGGGATATCGGGGTGGGAGTGTTTGTTGAGCTGGTGACTACACTCGGATCTTCCATCCCGGTCTCATTGGGGTAATTGTCTTTATCTGGTCCTTGGCTGGTGAGTTGGGAGTGGTATTCTTCATCAGTGAAATTGCTCCTAGATCTTGTTTGGTGTGGTCCTTGGCTGGTGAGTTGGGAGTGGTATTCTTCATCAGTGAAATTGCTCCTAGATCTTGTTTGGTGTGGTGGGGGGGGGAGGGCGAGGCATGGATGGATGCTGGGGGGAGATCGAGACAGATGAGTAGGTTGAAATGAGGAAGATATCAGATATGATATCATATGATATCAAAGTAGTGATTTGGAGCGGAAACTGCAGGTACCCGCGGGTATGCACCTTAACCGGCGGGAATTTTGTTGGGCGGCTATTTGGGTGGTCCCGATAATTGGATATAACCGCGGTTACGGCACCGTTCCGTCCAAAATACCCCCCGTTCCCGACGGGTTGAAAAAATAAATAAATTTGACAGGTGACCCTTGTGACATTGAAGTGATACTCAACTGAAATCTATCAAAAATTAACCTGCATCCTGTTATTATCAAAGGGCCATTCAATTTGGGTGGTCCCGATAATTGGATATAACCGCGGTTACGGCACCGTTCCGTCCAAAATACCCCCCGTTCCCGACGGGTTGAAAAAATAAATAAATTCGACAGGTGACCCTTGTGACATTGAAGTGATACTCAACTGAAATCTATCAAAATTAACCTGCATCCTGTTATTATCAAAGGGCCATTCGATATCTTCCAAAAAGTCAGCAAAAAACAAACATCTATTTCTCAACCGTTCACCAAACTTAGATTAAGCATACTGTCCCAAGTGGATCATTCTATGGCCAATTTGCCTACGGGACCGCGATCCCATTCTCAGAGGCTGAATCCGGTGGAGAGAGTAATCTATCTTGCAGTGCATTGATTGACAGTTCTCTTTCAGAGGATTTAGTGGTTGATCATGTCTACCACGGTACCACCTATCAGGGAAACTTCTTTCCCTCAACACAGCAACAACACCACTTTTCTCAGTAGAATCCTTTATCTTCATTTTTTTTATATTTTGAACTAAAGACAAATGAACAGATTCTGAGGATGCTTATGGAGGCTTCATGATGCAAGTTTGCAAGCCTTCAGATACATTGTCATGAACAACTGTAGATAAACTACCGTGCGTTCTCCGCTGTTGCGGGGTTTGCATGTCCTTTAGCACTCTGTGTGCTTTTAAATTAATTTTCACTTGACGAGCACTCTGTGTGCTTTTAAATTAATGTTCACTTGATTGTGTTATTTAAATTCATTTTGGGGCCTTATACACCTGTTGAGGTGTGTAGTTTGCTCAGTTCCACTTGCTTGGATCTCTTTGATCATCCTCTGGATTGCTCACCCTCTCGTACTAGTGGCTTCATAGGTTCAACTCTCTTTCACATCTTTCTTTGTTTCTTTCTCAAGTATATCATTCCTGCCCATAAATCATCTTCACAACCTTGTTGTAAGTAATCAAAATAAATAAATAAAAATTATTCATCTCAATCCCATAAATCATCTTCACAACCTTGTTGTAAGTAATCAAAATAAATAAATAAAAATTATTCATCTCAATCAAAAAAATAAAAGTCAAGTTGACCAAAAAAAGAAGAAAATAAAATAGTAAGTGTCTGTGATTTGAGTTTCACAATTTCAAGGTCTTATGAGAGTTCTGTTTGGCGGCACAAAGTACAACGACAAAAAATAACAACTTTGATACCTCAAAGCATAAAAAAAAGAAATGAAAAGTTGAAAGCTATCATCTTGAGCTTGATGTTGTACAATATCAATGATGACATGATTAGTAAAGTATGTAACTTGTATTTTTTTGTTGGATGGTGTTTTTGAACAACCAAAAAAAGTAAAACACAAAATTAGCTTCTAAATTGACTTTGAATGAAAATAGGAATTGATTTGTTAGTCTTACCAAACGGCTAAAGCAGGAAATCCGCTTAAAAGACCCATCCAAAAGAGAACCTAGCATAAAATTATTTAATAAACCAGTAATTAATAGTTTTTTCATGATTATTTCACCCTTCAGTAATGAATGGATGTTTTTTTTTTTTTGAAAATTCAAAAGCCTTTTTAGATTCACATTTGCAAGTCCGGGTCTACTTCTGAAAAACGATGTTTTTCCTATATAAGTTAAAGGTAACTGTGTCATCTGAAAAATAAAAAATATGTACAAAAAAGAAAAACAAAGATTAATAAATATCCAGACATTTTGTTTCTTGCTTTCATCAAGAAATTAAACCACAAAAAAACTCAACTTGTGCAAAGAATAAGTATAATCTTAACTTTCTAGTAACGATTACCATAAGTAATTCATGGACTAAACCGGATAAAAAAAAAGTCATCATAGCAGCAGCTGATCTACTGAAACCATAAGATGAAATCGTGCTTGCGTAAACATGCTTTAGTAGGAAATGGTGTACTGGTTTATTCCACTAGATATAAAAATAGAACAAAATACTTCAGTAACTCCTCAAAACCAACTTGATATATATTCTATATATATATATATATACATCAAAGTCGACGCAGTTTTGGAAGATTGATTGATTGTTTTCAAGCATACCTTCCTTGAAAATTCTTCAAAAGAGCATGAATTCCACCAATCAGAATAAAATTCTCTATCAGCAAATCGAGTCATTTCTGCAAATGCATTACAAATACCTAATTTAAAAAAGGGCGTTAAATCTGGGTGAAAAAAAAAGCTGGTGAGAAGAGCTAACCTTCAAAGATGATGTAAAAAATTAGAAGATAATTGATTGTAAATGGGATCATCAATTTAATAACATTATCCACCACATTAGGGAAAGCACCTTGATCTGTCAATCTGATACTGGATATGTGATCCCATATATAATATTGAGTGATCATGTATAGTAATCCAAATATTCCAGAGATCTCAAAAATTTTCTCAATCATTACTGAATATCTAATCCTGAATTGAATTCCATTTTTTTTTTTTTGAGTTAAATAAGTTGCTGAATATCTTAATTGTGTATTAAATCTTGTTCTATTTCTTTTATTTTGGGTGCGTGGTTGTGAACATTGCATGACTTACTGTTTTGTGCGTGGATAATTTAGCTCATATACTAATGTGGGTACTAGGAGATAATCAATAAAATTTGAAATGCTCAAATTTCCCGGCCAGCATTTCGTTTCTTCATTATTATCGACGTTGTGGAGACTATCCTGTCTTACACCCAGTTGATGAAGTATATCAATGGTCTCTTGAACGGTTTCGTCAATTGAATGATCATTTAAAGCTTTACTTTGCTCATCTTGGCATATTTTCGAGAGGGTGTCTTCCTTGATTTGAATATTTTGATCGACGAATTGATTTAAATTGTCGTAGATTTCGTTCGAGATTACATCGGATAATTTGAATTTATTAATACTTTTATCAATATGAACTAGTTTAATGATTTTCAACTGATTTAATCGGGTGGTTTTGACTTCTAAGATCTTGTATAATTCTGCGAGTTCTCCATTAGTGGCACAGTAAGAATGTATTTTCATCAACATGGTTATCGAATGTAATGTCAAAAATCCTGATTGAATCCATGGCCATTCCCTAAGAAACCAATGAATTGAATATTGAGAATTTTTTGATAAAAAGAGATCTTACATTCAAAACATATTCTCTACCTGAGAATAAAAGAAAGGACAACGAACCTTGAAAAGATGAAAATTATCCAAGATCCAAGCCAAATGAATTGAAATATGTGCTGAACGATTTGACCAGTTGGGGAATATCTCAAGTAATTTTTTGAAATGAGCTTGAATAAGAAAGGGAAGAAAGCTTAAACAAAGAAAGAAGAAATTGAATTTTTTGAGGAGAAAAGAGTCAACTAAAAGTGAAACTGACTTTAGAAAAGCCAAGCGCAGATAAGGTTGAAGCGACCATGCATAGATCGACGAGGATGAGTTGAGGGAGGTGCTTGGAAAAGAGACGAGCAAGGGGAGATTGAATGATGAAAGAACCTGATGCATGAAGAGTAGCAAGGATATGAAAGGTGAGCAATATCCAGAACAGAGTATAGAGGCCTCGTAGTGGGTCTTGATGAAGGAGGTGGTTTCTCCGATCGAAGGTAGACAACCTGGGAGTGAAGGTGACTAATTTATGGTATTTTGATTTCCTGATGACTGATTGGTGGATTGGAGTCGGATCACTTGAGGCTGAAACAGATCCAGTTGAAGAAGTCCTGATGGTGGTGGTAGTAGTGGTTGGGAATCTGAGGGCGGTCATGACGGGTAAAATGCAGTGAAAATCTTTTCCATAAAAAATGAAAAATATTCAAAAAAAAAAAAGATATTAAGCAAGCCACCACAAAAAAAAAAGGCTGCCAACTGCATGCAGTTGGCATTCGATATCTCAGGTTTATATTTGTTATAACCCAGGTGTAACTTGGCTCTATCTTTCAGAATTTTTTTTAACACAATGAAAGTTTTGATTGAATTTATATTAGAAATAAAGCAATAGAGTAAATCCAAAGATCATACTTCATGATCTCATTTATAAAAAACAGACCAAAAATTCTTTCAGGCAAGTAAGAAATTTCCGGTGACATTAAATTCTGAATTTACACACCGGGTGTCGGGGAACGTCCCCTTTGCGTGGCGGCCAACGTTGCGCCGACCATGTTCAACCCAACTACTGGGTTGCCGCGGTGCAAACGTTGACATGAACATTGTTGAGTCGGTTACGGCACAACGTCCGCGGGACGTTTCGCTTTTTGTCGCGCGTTGATCAAACGTTGAACTTGTCTCAATGTTTAGCTCACTTGTATAACCACCACATTGGGTTCATCTCCCCTTTTTTTTAAAAAAATAATAATGATAAATTACAAAAAATAAAAAAGATAAAAAATAAAAATAGCAAAAAACAACAAATAAAAAAAAAAAATAAAAACATAATAAAAAATAAAATAATAAAATAA
Source organism: Uromyces viciae-fabae (assembly GCA_000785685.1). Classification (NCBI taxonomy): domain Eukaryota; kingdom Fungi; phylum Basidiomycota; class Pucciniomycetes; order Pucciniales; family Pucciniaceae; genus Uromyces; species Uromyces viciae-fabae. The sequence continues at coordinate 5,126 of KN362547.1, read as the reverse complement.
TAATAGAAAATAAAATACATGAAAAAAAAATGAAATATCCCATTCCTCTGGTGAGATATCCAATAATTTTTCCATATTTAGTCCATTCTTTTGGAATTTGGATCCCTCCTATTTTGGGAATCTGTGAGATATAGAAGAGTTAAGAAGAAGAGAGATCATGAGATGAGATGATTATATCAAAATGAAAGAAAAAAAACCATTGAATTGAGGTATGAAACAACCAACATTTAGTCCTTCTTTGGCTGCTTGTTGATAAGCTGCATGATTGATTGATCCATCTATATTAAATCAAGATGTAAATTTTACATGGTCAATGGAGTGTTAATTAGATTTGAACTATTTAAATAGATCACAAGGATGAAAAGTCATACTCTCTTTCCAATCATGTGCTTGATCCATCAAATGAGTCTTGGTCCATTCCTGAGAAATTTTACGAAGTCGGACATGAGATTCCTTGAAGTATGGAGAAGGTAAACCAGTGTACCTAACAAACAATTGAATTTTATATCCTTTCTTCTATTGTTTTCTCAAATGTTTTAAGCAAATAGAGAGAAAAAGATCAAGGCTGTTGGGGTGACTGACCAGGAAGGCTCAGAGAATGTTGTTGATTCTTCGACTCGAGAGGATGGAAAATTTAGGATAAACATTAACACAAATAGCCGAATGCTTTGCTGACTGGGCTAAAGCAACAACCAAGAGGTTTTAATATTAAAAAGGGGCAAGTGTCAAAGACACTTGGAATGATTCAAGAAGCAGAAGGAGAAGTTTTGGAATCAATGTTTTTTATTACGACATGTTGCTCCTAAACATATAGGAATACAAACACCCCACACTTGTGGGTGAACTAAAACAATATTGAATAAATTCATTTTGATTCTTTAGACAATTTTCAACTAGAAGTAATTTACTAAACTATACTATGCTTCAACTAGAAGCACTACTTGGACTATGCTTTAACTAAAAGCAACTAACTAAACTATACTGAGCTTCAACTAGAAGCCAAACACTTTAGAGAAACTATCTCTGACTAAACTTGATATTCTTTGTAACTAACAAAGAAGACTATTGAATTCAAAATAAGAAAATATCTTATTTTGACTACTTAATTCTAGAAATGTAACTAACATTTAACTAAAACTGATGAGAAACACGTAAGACTTGAGGATTGAGATCTTGAATTATTTGCAGGCATGAACTTTACGCTAGAATTTCAACAAATTTGACCAATAGGTTTACAAATGGGGCATGACAATGCATTGGAATGTCAATCAGAATAGTTGATGATACTTGGGGAAGGGAAATTGAACATAAAATGGTTTTTTTTTTAAAAAAAGAAAGGAATAGCGAGTAATACCATTTAATCTGCACATAAGCTGAGTCCTAAGTTGAAATCACTATTGAAAGGTCTATGAGCAATACTCAAAGAAAGTATTTTAATAGTAATTGAATCATGAGTTGCTTTGATTGGATTAGAAGGGTTTTCAGCAGCCAAAGGGACTAAATCTGGATTAATTTGACATCTTTAAAATAAATAAGTAAAAAAAAGAGGTGAGGATGGGGATCAGTTACACCCAAGTTGATTTCATAACTTGATTTTGAAGATTCAGAAATTTTACAGTAGCGAAATTACTTAGAGGATCATAAAATTAATGATTTGATTGATGAGCTAAATAATCTTCTAATGCTTGAACTTGAGTTGGATCATGTTGCTCTACACTTGATACAAACATTTAAATGTTGTCAGGTCTTTCTGGTGGATTTGACCATATTTTTCAAAAGATAAAAAAAAAGAAAAAAAATTGAACCCAAAAAGAAATAATTAATTAGGTTGATGAATTTCAACAAGAAAAATATGTTTTTTTTTGTGATCTAACTTTTCTGTTTTTAATTTCAAAAAATAAGAAAATTATCATAAACAATCAAAAAAAAAAGTTGAATAAAAAAGAAAAAAAAAGAAAAAAAAAGAAAAAAACAAACAAAATCAAAAAAATATATGTTAACAACACACTTGATTTATAATAAAAATTTCTTTCTTTCTTTCTTTTTTTCTTTCTCTTTTTTTTTTTTTACTTTTTTACTTTTACTTTTTTAAGTTTTTTAATTTGATTTTTTCCCCAACAATAGGTGGGTATAGTAGGACAAAGAATCTAGAAAAAATGAAATTCAAAAAGTTATAACCCCTGGTGTTGACGGGTGCATCAAGTTTGATGTGCTAGTCAACAGTGTGTTGGCCAGCTTGTTGTGGTGTATGGAGTGTCAACCATAATTGAAAAGTTGGTCAAATTGGTTGGCTCACCTAATGTGCAATGTCCACGGTCAACACAATGTAAGGCCATTGTTGAGGGGGCAACACCCACCATCAACGTTGGCACCCTATGTTGTGTCAACCATTGTGTTTTTTTCTATGGTTGGCACAACTGGGCGGGTGTACCAACCCCGCGCAACCAGTGAGTGAAGCCAGCGTACAGGTGAAGCCAGTCTAACTGACGTTGGCTTCACCCGCGGCCAAAAAAGTTATAAACCCTGGTGTTGACAGGTGCATCAAGTTTGATGTGCTGGTCAAGAGTGTGTTTGCCAGCACGTTGTGGTGCATGGTGTGTCAACCATAATTGACCAGTTGGTCAAAATGGTAGGCTCACCTAACGTGCAATGTCCACGGTCAACACAATGTAAGGCCATTGTTGAGGCGGCGACACCCGCCATCAACATTGGCCCCCTACGTAGTGTCAACCAATGTGTTTTTTTGATGTTTGGCACAACTGGGTGGGTGTACCAACCCCGCGCAACCAGTGAGTGAAGCCGGTCTCACTGACTTTGGCTTCACCCCCAGCTCAACCTCAACTACAACATTGAATTTCCTAATCCAACATGGAAATAGCGTTGGGCCAAACCCCCCGGTGGCCCAACAGTACACCGGCTTCCAAAGTGGAGCCGGTGTGTACACACTTTCCCTATCTTCAAAAAGGTGGTCAAGGTAAATCCCAAGTCAAGACCTGTGCACCCCACAAGTTTTGAATTTATCAGTTTTGATATTTAAACTTGATCACCATTTGAGTAAGAAACACCCAATCCTTAGTCTGATATTGGAAGAATAGAAAAAAAAGAAGCACAACATTGGGCAACCATACTGCAGACCATCTTCAGTATGGTCTGCAACCATATATTATCATTCACTACAATAAAAAGTTGGGTGACTGCCTGCAGTTGACACGTGAGTTGCCTTTGTGCACAAAGGCAACTCACATGTCAACTTCAGGCAGTAACCCAACTTTTTTCTGTAGTGATTGTTATTCAATCTTTGGAAACTTTGAAAAAAGAATTATTTTTTTTACAAGGTGATTGAATTTCAATAGTGAGATGAATTTTTTGTTTCTAGCTCTCATGATGGTCTTTTTTTAGATTTTAGATTTTTTTCTATTCTTTATGGTCTTTCTTTTTTCACTTTTCTTCTTCTCTTTTTGTTTTTTTGAAGATAAAAGTGAAAAGAAAAATATGAATAAAAACAAAAATAAAAACAAAAACAAAAACAAAAACAAAGATAAAAATAAAAATGACAATAAAAAGAAAAAGAAAATGAAAAAGAAAAAAGAAAATGAAAATGAAAATGAAAAGACCAATCAAATCACCAAACCACCCAATCCTCTTCTAAAAATCCCATCACTCCCTTCACTTCAAAAAAAAAAAATCATCAAAAACACAGCAAGAGCTTTTCCTTCTTAAATTTTTTTTTTCCTCAAATCCAACATGGATTCTTCCATGTTGGATTCTTCCTCTTCTTCAAAATTTCCAAATTCCACTTCTCAAAACAATGATAATAATATGAATATTGATATAAATGAATTTCAAAATTTAAAAACTGTCCAAGGCAATGAACTCCTCTAATCTATCTCTAAAAAGACAAAAAATGGATTTATTATTTCTGCTGAAGATTACTCTAAACTTATTAAACTCATGGAACAAGAGCAAAATTCCTTTTCTAATTTACAAAAACAAATGAAAGCTTTCAAAAAAACATGTGATGAAAATTTGAATTAACAAGCTGATAAAATTAGTCAACAAGATGAAAAAATTAATAAACAAGATGAAGCTATTGATTTTTTAATGAAAAATCAAAAAAATAATAATCAACATAATAATAATTCTTCATTTTCTAATCCTTCAAAATCTATCTTAAATTCTATTCATAATCCAATTCATATTGATTCTCAAATTTCATATCAACAAGATCATTTACCTGCTATACATTTAAATCCTCCAATTTGGAGTGAAGTAGTTAAAAAGAATATTCATAATAATCAAAATAATCAAAATAATTTTTTAAAGCAAAAAAATTTTCAAGATCAAACTTTTAATCATTCGGCTGATCTTAATCGTTTCGCGAATGGAGTATTGAATGTTCCCGGAGGCTTACCGTTTGTTCCGACTAACAACTTTATTAATCGTTTTAAACCTGTATTGTTCGTTATTCAAAAGATACAGGGAACCAATCCTTTCAATAAAATGACAAATGATGTCATTACAAAAAAAGTAAATGACATATTACATCAACTACAAGCC
>JNCO01006536.1:0-12954 GCA_000785685.1 Uromyces viciae-fabae | reverse complement strand
TAAAAAGAATGATAAGTGGAGAAATAGAAAAGAAATGAAAACAAGTAGTGAAATAGAAATAAGAACCTTTTATGACAATCCCAAATCACGAGTTGTCAGTATGGGGGTTTTGGAGCTAGGAGCAGTGGAAAAGACCTGAAGGATGAATGAGAAAGGTAACAGGGTGAGGAAAAGAAATAAAAGATAGAAAAAAATTCGAGTACAATGGAGTATGACATGTAACAACAGTATCGCAGAGAAAACACATTAACTACTTGAACAATATTTTCTTTTTAATTCCCATACCAATGACAATAAATTGTTGGGAGAAAATTAAATTTCTCATCCCTTTTGTTATCCCTTTGTTTTCACTTTGTGCTCAACCAATCTCACACTTGTCACCTTTTCACTTCTTGTCTGTCTTGACACTTTTCTCTTTTTTCTTCCTCAATTTAAAAATGTTTGATAATTTATTTTGAAAAAATAAACTTACTCAAGTGGCTTGTATTTTGTTGAATTAAAAATTGTTTGAGTAATGCATAAAAAACGTACTCAAAATTATACTTACTTGATCATTTTGTGTTTGATTGAATTAAAAAACATTTGAGTGATTCTTAAAAAATAATTACTTCAACTTTAAGATCTTTTGCCAAGACAAAAACACTCAAGTTGCTTGGGATAATTAGAAAAGGGACAAGCAAAAAGCTCCAGATGCAACATAGGTGGTTTTGAGAAAATAGAAACAATCTTTATTTAAAAAACCAATAATCAAGATGCAAATACCTTGGTGATCATGATAAAAATAAAGAAAGCCAAGGGATGAGCAGGGAGAGCATAAAAAATCATAAAAAGCAGATCTGTTCAATCATAAGAATAATAGATTGGTGAACTAATTTTCTTTTTTCAAGTGTTCAATCACTTTTCTTCTTTTTGCTTGAAAATACTCAAGTGTTTCTGGATCCATTCCAGATAGGTCTTTGCTCATGATCATATCATCAGAAATGGAATCAAATGACTCCTTTTTCTCATGGGAGATTTCAAGCAATGCCTTCTGACCTTTGAGAATTTCATTGATTGAAATATCTTTGTTCTGTTGTTTTTTTTGCTTTTTTTTGACCTTCTGGATGTAATGAGCCCTCAGCGGATGTGCTGTCAGTGATAAAAGAGATCAAACTTGAAGTTCGCTTGCGTGTTTGTTTGCCTTGACAGTTGAATCATTTCTTTGATCTGATTCCATAAATTTTGGTTTGACTTTTCCACGGCCATTTGCTTCATCCAAATGTGTGCACCATTTGGGTGCATGGTAGAGTATGCCCCAGCAATGATCTAAAGTGAATGATTTCCCTGTGTCTGTTTTAAAAAGTACTTTTGCCTCCACAATCTATAAAAAAGAGAAAGAAAATTGTCAGCATACAAATTGAAGAAAAAAAATCATATAGAATTTCCTCTCATACCACATCATCCAAGTTGCATCAGCTGTGCATTCTTCTTTGAACCTGGGCATGGTACCCACAAAATTTGCTAACTTGGTGCTGCACATGGTACCATCTATTCTCCAAAGCGCCCCTCAATTGATTTGGAAACAGTTTGAAATTTTTCTTCTTCTTGAGCTTTTCAAAGGTCTCTTCAATCAAATCAAGATACATGTTGTGAATACAATCCCAAAATTTTGACTTTGTTTGATTGGTGCCAATGGTGGCATCTTTGGATGTGTTGAGCCAGCTTGTGCAAAGTGCCTGCTCTTCTTTGACACACCAGTTGGGAGGTTTTGAAGTCTTCTGCTTGATGTTTTTTGAACCATCTTCATCATTATTATTTTCCTTATCCTCTTCTTTTTTATTCATTCTTATTTCAGATTTTGTGAGCCATGGGGTATCTTCTTTTGATTTTTGTGGAATAGGAGTGTCTTCATCTTTGTTTGTTGGGCGAGTTGGTGTGCTATTGTTGAATTCCATGCTGAAGAGCATTGGATTGAGGGTGAGGCGGAAGACATGCGGAAGGAAGTGGAGAGTGATGTGGAAATTCAGATGGAGGGTCAGGAGGAGACTCGCTACAAACCAAGGCGTTTGGCGACTGGATCAAATTTGGATCCTTTAGCGAGTCAGATAGCGAGTCTGTTGGGCGCTGATTTTGGCTCAGACCCGCTAAATTTGGGTCGCGGGCCTCTGTATGGAGGGACTCTTTTTTGGTGCTACTGCCAGCATACTGTGGATTGAGGGTGGATTGAGGATAATCTCACTTAATTAAGAGTCAATAATGTGCCATTTCTCACTCTTCACCGATCAATGCCTAGGCTATTATCCGTCCATGTCATAATTTTTGGCTTTGCTTTGATCTGACCAAATTTACTTATCTTCAGTTCAAGTGAGCTTGTGTTTGCCTTTTTAATGAATGTTCCCTCCCTCCTTTTCATCATGAAGCTAATCATCTAGCCTTTGCCTAAGACATTGACATTCAGCATGCCTCCCGAAACACAGCATCCTGCCCAGTCCTCCTGCAAACGCCCTCATCCTTCCACAAGTATAGCTAGTGATGAGTTGATTGATCCTCAAGCAAATGAACTCAATGCGTGGCATCAAGCCGCATCAGCCTGGAAAATATCTTATGACGAGAAAGTTTCACAGTGTCTTGCACTCAACCAACTCCCCATTGGACCAGTTGAGATGTATTCAGATTTGTTTGCCTCGGACTTTTTGCCCCAGGGGGAGGATAATCATGATCAATCACCAATGCTTTCGTATCAGAGCGCTCAATCATCAAAAAAACCCAAGACGAGGGCCACATCTTCAAGCGGTTCTTTCAGTTCTACCGCTAATTCCCTGCAACTAGATTCACCTCAACGTTCCTCATCGAAAAGGCTCAGCTCCATGATTCTTGAACCAGAGACCCCAGCAACTCCTGCAATCTTGAATCTTCATGCCACCAAGTCTCTTAATTCAGAAAAAGATACGAATAACTCCCCATTCGGTTTATTGGATCCAATTCTTACTTCTCAAGCTGATTCGCCTTCAAATATTCGAGCGAGGAATCCACCATCAATATTACAGGCAGAAACTCCTTCAGCTTCTGGCTGTCATCCACCCCTTTTTACGTCTCCCCATTCGGCCATAAATAAGAAAAGCAGTATTGCACCAAATAAAAAGCAAACCACCTCTGCTGACCTTACAGACTTGTCGAATGTCCTACCAACTAGCGAAATTCATCCCCCTCTTGAGCAGGTCAAAACCTCATCTGCCCCCTCCAGCGATCATACGATTTCTCAGTTTTCCAATTCAGCGTTTGCTTCGGGTATCGTCAAGGCTGAACCCCTGAAGCACTCCTGTCGCCAGTTGAAATCAAAACAGATTGAAACCCTGAACGATTATGATGGATTGAGCTCTAAGGAACGAGCAGCTCGATTCCCTACCGTAAAAATTTGGGCACAATTCCTTTCACAAGCTATCAGCAAGTCCAATAGCATCAAGACCAAGGATTTTATGAAGAGATGCCGAGTTTATTACCTCATCAACCCAAGATTTCAGACAAAATTAGATGAGGCTGATCGCATGAGAATGCGAAGACTGGCTGAATCTGGTGCTCAAATTGAAGCGGAGTTAAAAATAAAACATGTCACTCATCTGATTGTTCGAGAACATACTACATGGAACTCGTGTCTTCAGGTAATTAATAGTGTTGTTCAAGATCCAGCCGAAAGAGAAAAAATTAAAGAAATGTGTCTCGCATCTCCTGATAAGATGGCTGGTGAAGAACTAATCTGGGTCTTAGATTTCAAATGGGTCGAAGCGTGTTTAACTCATCAAGCCATTCCTGCTGAAAAGTACATGCGCATTCTCCCTCATGGCATAAGAAAATTGATGCCTCAAATATCTATCCTGCCCAAGCCCTCTAAGGCTCAAGACACAAATCCTTTAGGGTCAGAACGCTATGAGCAGTCTCAGTCCTCTTGTGATGAAATTGAAACTTCCATATCAGTGAACCCAGTCAGATGTCAAACCGCGCGCAGTTGTAAGGAGATTGTCATCCCAGGCTTAGAGTGTCAGCTACAGCTGGCTCGTTTAGGTGAAGGAGTAGAAGTAAGTCAGTCAACAAGATTGATCTTGACAGACACCCGAATTGCATTCAGAACAGTTTATGGTCGTGTCCCCTTTTCTCCTTCAAGACTGATGAATCCCAAGCTGAAGACATTGATGACGCTACTTCGTCAAGATCCGAAAAGGAAACCCCGACACTTCCAATCACGCTCCAAAAGCTAAAAAACCGAAACCGAACCGCATGTGATCGACCTGCTGGTGGTACCACTAAAAGAAACGGACCTAATGAAGACATTTGTCAAAAGGTATTTGAGGTTCAACTGGTAACCAAGCCAAATGCATACAGATCAGTAAATCAACCCAAACAGGAGCGCTTAATTAATTCAGTATCATCTAATATTTTTGTCTAAAAAACTAATGAATTAGCTTGAAAAAATAATCGAATTACATGGAAAAAATTCCACTAATCAATTTCGCATCCTTGCTATTCGTAAAACAGTGAACATTTTGAGGAGTCAACCTAAGCGAGTGAGCCATGATCCAGTTAATAAATCTGGAAAATCTTTTTGTTTTGTCCGAGAAACCTAGTTTCAACTGATGGCATTTTTTGCTGCATTCATAGGTAGACGACGTAAGAGCACAATGACCTATTTTTTCAACAGTAACACTTCAGATTTCTCGTAAAGCATAATGTTGACGCTCAGTTTCTGGTTGGTTAAACTTCATTTGCTCAGTTTGATACGTTACGTAAAATTGAAGGTATCGGGACTAAAACTGCCCTGAAAGTCAGCTCACGTTAGGTGTTCCTCAGCCTGATGGATTTTTGCGACTGATATGAAAACATTTCTAACAAAGATTGTAGAAATTGCTAACACGGATACGCATCGGAGGCTACAATTGGTGACCGAACGAGATGCCTGTCAAAAACGCTTTAGAGGAATCTACGGTAAATAATTCTGATCTTATCACAGTATCTAAGGGATATAAAAGTTCGCAGTAACTAGCTAACAACAAATGTCAAATTTTCCAGGTGTAAATGTAGGAATAGCTTTCAAATGGTATAAGAAAGGCCTGCGTACACTGGATGATGTACGCGATCGAAAAGGGGGTGTCTTGTTAACTACCTCTCAGGAGATTGGCTTAAGGTAACCCAACTGTGATATTTTAAAATCTTGAAATCATTAGATTCACATCCTTTGACCTTGCTTTCATCTACTGGCCACCAGGTTTTATGACGATCTTCAACAACAGATCTCTCGCAAAGAAGTCGGGTTGATATTTGATCAAATCGGTCAAGCTGGTTTGCTTTCTTATTGTTCTTTTTACGCTTTGTAGGAGCCCATCGATCAATTTCGCTTTATTGGGAAACCAAACTTCAAGTCACTTATATATTACATTTTCTGATTTTTTTTTTTTACAAATATTTTTATATCCATTGAAAGCTTTAGAAGTCGATTCAAGCTTGAAACTTTTCCCCGTGGGATGTTACCGTAGAGGCGAAGAATTCTGTGGAAATATTGATGGTAAAAGCTTCTATCTATTTTTTTTCAATTTTGATACAATTGTTTTAAACGTATGCGTGGGACCGAATTATCCAAAGAGGATAGGAAGATAGGAAGAAACATGACAAGCCATGACATGCTGATTTGTTTTTTTGGGGGGGCGGGCGTGGGTGGTGCAACAGTGATTTTGACAAGGGATGATTCAGATGGTATAACATATCATGATTCAATGAAGCGACTGTATGATCTATTGAGACAAAGAGGGTTGATAACTTATGACCTTTCCTCAACAAAGAAGGTTGACAAAATTGACTTAATGTTCACGTGCTTGTGCGCCTTGAATCGGTCAGGATTTGGTAGACAAAGAAGAATTAGTATGATTCAAATATTTATCAGACTTTCATTTGCTTTTATATTTGTATTTGATCTGACTGTCGTTTTTTTATCTCATAGACCTCCTAGGAGTCCCTCACGATCAATTAGGCGCTGCTTTAATTTATTATACGGGTATGTCTAGTGCTATTTTTCGCTCAGGCTTGTCCTCTACTAAAGAATTAAATAATACGTGCATAGGTAATGAAATTTTCAATCGATCAATAAGATTAAAAGCAAGACATATGGGCTATACTTTAACTCAAAAAGGATTATTCAAAACTGCTGTCTCCAATTTCAATTCAAAGTTTGATCGCTTAATTGATTGTTCAACTTCGAAAGATATTTCTAGATCTTCTGATGTCTTACTCGCTTCTAAGACTGAAGAAGAAATTTTTGAAATTCTAAATATTCAATTCTTGTTGGTTCTTTTTTTTTTTTTTTTGGTGAATTTTCCCGTACAGAATATTGAGTTCCAAATGGAAATATTTTCTGTGAGTATAACTTGAGCTAACTGTATCAACCCTTTTACTATTTTTTTAAATCAAAGGAGACCCGAAGAAAGAAACGTGTAAATCAGATGATAGTGGAGATGAGTGTCAACTAAAACACTGTATTCAATTTTTATTTTGTTTCTCTCAATAAGATGATCAAGGGTGGTGGCTGGGAAATCGGCCTAAGCTATCTAGCTGCTAAAGTGCTTTGTCGATCTCAGGGCTAGATCATTGCTGATAGAGCCCTCGTACATTCATCTTAAAGACCCACCAGACATTTTCAAAAGTCTGGGTATTGTGCCGGCCATTCGTGCTTTTGGATCAGCACCCCGGAGATCACCTACGGAACCGGCACATGTGAAAACCCCTGAGTTGAGGTTTTGCTACAACCAATGATCCAGTTTTTTTTGAAAAAAAACAAATCCTTGCCACGGGGCCTTAAGTATCATACAAATAATTTTTTACTTAATCTAATATGATGGCTCATGTAGGACATAAATCAGCAAAAGTCAAAATATAAGGTTTATCCCAATGCCCCTGCCAATTTTGAAGGGAACAGTTGCTGATTTATAACTACAATAAGTTAAAACCAACCCAACATGAACCATCCTCATAAAGCTATGTATTTCATGAGTAACATAGGAACTGCTTTTTTTTACATGTTTTAGCTTGAAAGCTGTTTTTGTTGTTTTCCCACTATATTTTGCTTTCATCCTCATTTTCCTTCTTGAATATTTTCTATTTCTATTTATTTTTATATATTTTAATAATAAATAAAATAGTAGTTTTTATCAAAAACATAACTTGGTAGTCTTATGTTTTTGTTTATTTATCTAATGTTAATCTTGGTGGTAATTATCATTAGTGGTTTATTTAGTAATCTAATGTAATTCATGGTAGTTAGTTATATTAGTCTGCTTATATAGATAAAAATGTAATTCATGGTAGTTAGTTACATTATTATCTTTTAGTCCTCTTTATTCATAACAATGTTATTGCTATTGAGATGAATTTTATAGTCACTTTAGTCTAAATACATAGTAGTTGTTTAGGTTAATTTTATTTAGTCCTGATTCCTTGTTGTGTCTTAGATGAACCATATTTAGTCCTGATTCCTTGTTGTGTCTCAGATGAACCATACTTTAGCCCTGTCTCCATTAGTAGTGTTACAGATGATTTCTTTATTTTTCATTATTAGGGGGTTTCAGAGTTGAGTGCAAACCATTTTTCAGGTTGACATATCTCAGCAGTGGAGTGACTTGCATGAAAATTTTGCATGTTGGTCTTCAAGAAATTTCTTGAAGATCAATCCGCAAGAATTTGCAAGTCATTTTTGCAAGCCATTCCGTGACATGCAAAGACATGCAAACAAACTTGCACTCAACTCTGAAACCCCCTATTATTTTTGTAGACATGTCACATCTTTGTGACATGTCACTCTTCTTTTTCTTATTTTTCTCTCACTTGAAATAAAGATTATGCAGTTAGAGTCTTTTCATTCATTAAACATCAGCTCCCAGTTTTCATACTCCTCAGTCAAAACCTTCTCCTTCATTCTTAAATTTACCATCTCAAGGAATATATCTGCTTAAAAACAACAGTTTTTTCTTTCTTTTTTTTTGTCTTTTTGGAGTTTTTTCACATTGTCTTATGACTTACTTTACAATAATTCAATCAATTCAATCGCTTGGCCAGCTTCTACAGATTTTTAATGGGGGGTGCTAAATCCACAATACTTGATCATATAAGTATTGTATATTGTTGAAATTTCATTGTTCAACTCCTCAATTTTTTTATTCCTCTTTATTTAAAAAATTAATTTATGCTATGAATAAAAATTCCTTTTTATGTTTGACTTTTATTTTAAAAATTATTAATTTATTATTTTTTCAAATAGTTTAAAATAAATCTGAGAATTATCTTACAAGTAGTCTGATCATACACCCTTAGAATAAGCTTGTAGCCATGAGCCCTGACTTTTAAATCATTGTGTGTTTTTCTTATCTCTACATATTATTTCTTCTTTTATTTTATTTTTATTCTATTTAGAATTAATATGATGGGATTAACGACCCCAGAAATTTGTGAATTACTTCATGTTTTTTGTCTAGCTTATCTGCATGTGTTGTCAGTCTGCTCTATCATTTGCTTGGCTAGTATTCTCTTAATTCTTTTTTATTATTATTTTATTTTATTGTTTAGGCCCCCTCTGGATCTTGAGTGGGGGGCTCTCTAGTTTTTAGGTTTCAGAACCACATTTCTTATTTTTCTCATAGGTAGTCTGAGTTTTTAAGAAATAAAAATTCTTTATTGACTCTCCTACTTTTTTCTCCGACCCGCCTTGAGTCTTTCCAAGTGATCCTCATGACTTGCCCTTTTTTCTTAAAAATCCTCATATTTCTTTTTGTTAAATAAAATTAAAAAATATATAAAATATTATTAGTATTTTTTAAATTAATTCTTCTAAAATCTCAACATATACAATAAAGGCCACCCCTTTGATTGACCATATACAATAAAAATATGTCTTTTTGTTGTTGTATACAGCCCTCAAGACCCCCAAGGCCCTTTGGCATGTGGATAGGCTTAGGAGTGCCCCAGTGGCCCTACACGGAGCACCAATAACAGTTGTGTTATAGGGCCATTGTTTTATAGGATACTATGGGGCCCAAAAATATCATATACAATTCTTTTGGGGGACCAGATATTGTATACGGCATATTTGCTGTTGTATATAGCATTTTTGGGGGCTAAAACTATTGTATAATATAGTTTTAGCCCCCGGAAGGTGTTGTGTGGGGGGTTTCAGCCCCTAAACGGTGTGGTGTGGGGAGTGTAAGCCCCTGAACGGGGCCATAACCAAAAGATAGCCCAAAAAATTAAAGTGGCTGGATGAACAATTCCCCCACACTGCTCAATTTGGCGCCCCTTCCCTACTTTGTGGGAAAACAATTGTTGAACCACAAGTAGGGTACCTACTCCATCATCTCCCCAGGAAAGCCCCCAAGAGGGGGGTGTTGAAAAAACTGGAATTTGGCCAAAATCCATACCCTTCAGTGGGTCAAAAAATACCCTTTCCAAGAGTAGGTTAAATTTCCAGTTCCAAAATCCATACATTTTTCAGAAGTACAAATCCATACATTTTTTAGAAGTACCATTTTTTTTTCTTCACAATTTTTTTTCCTAACAAAATTTTTTTTTTCCTCTCAAATTTTTTTTTCATTCACATAATTTTTTTTTTCCTCAAAACTTTTTTTCCCTCCTCACAATTCTTCAATTGAACTGAGCCCAACAAGCTGTTGATCCAGGTCAATAAATTAAATGAAGGAGACAAAAAATAGTGAGTCAGAGAGAAATGGGGAGAAACAGACACTCAAGAATGTTCATTAGTACACGTTTTTTTCTTTTGGACTGCAGAGCTTGAATAAGTGCCAATTCCCATGTGGTCCTGTAATTAGGGTTGGCCATTTCAACAAGCAATGGCTGCAACTTAGAGATAGTCAATCTGGACCTAGGTATCAACTAGTACCCCTCCACCAACGGTGGCCGTTACAGCAGACCAATTGGAGAATGTAATTTTTTTTTAGTTATCCAAATTGGCTGTTTTGGTAACGTAATTAAAAATTGTGGTAAAGTAACATAACATAATTTTTTGTGATTTTTTTATTTGTGTAATGTAACTTTTTTGGGAGGATAAATTTGTGGTATATAATCCAAAAAGAAAAATGCATTTAGCCTAAACTGTGTGCGAACAGCTGACTCTGCGGCCGCAGAGTCACAGTGACGCTGCGGCCGCCGCAGCTGTAGTTTCTTGAGAGTCAGCTGACGTTCCAGAATTTTGAAACCTGGCGCAAATTCAACCCTTTACAGGTAAGCTGATGTTCCAAAGCAACTACCAAATCTCAATCTGATCAAGCAGCCACAGATAATTCCCTCATGGATCCCAAAATTGAATTGTGCACTTGTTTGGCTTGCATACATAATACTACTATCAACACATCTGGCCAAATCCTTCAGGGCACATATGTCCACCCTAACACCCGCAGATTACACCTGATCAAGGATCAAGACTCTCATAATGAAAATCTATCTCTGGCGACAGTGTCATTCCAGAAGATATCAATTCAGAATCCACCCCCTCAACAATTGCTTCCAGTCAAAAATGAACTGCCGGCGGTGGAAGAAGAAGAAATTTTGATCAAGTCATGTGAGTATCTGTTTTCTTTTTGTAATCTATCATCTCACTTAGCTAACACAATCCCACAGCCTTTCTCCTTTGCTTTGTTGCATGGTTGCACCTCATCTGCGGTGTCAGTCATGCAAGATGTAACCAGGTAATAACCTATCTCACCTTCATAGTCAAACAATGCATCCAACTCAAGTCAACCCTGGATGATGAGTTTTGGATTCCAAAGGACCTTTGCACCATTACCAAGCACCTGAAGTTAAACCCTGAATTTCAAGAGCACGTCTGCTGCACCCAGTGTTATTCTCTCTATGAAATTGAATGTGCTCCGTTTGAATGTGGTTACAAAAGTACACCGGATGCACCAGTGTGTGGTGAGGATCTTTTTTCTCCTCACATCATTCCAACCCTCAATTTAATTGTAAGAGCCTCCCAATATCCACCGCCACAATCTTTCACTCCAAAACCTCACCCAACCAACCCCCGCAGTATATTTGTGGTCCAGCCATTCAATGATTGGCTATCTTGGTTTCTCAGCCTCTCAGAAGTTGAGTTTTTTATTGAAGAATGGTCTCAGCACTTATCCTCCATCTCACGTACACCTGTGATTGGTGTACAGCTATGCAAAGCATGGGAAAATATTTTTGGTAAAACTCCTCATCCTTCTCAATCAAGCACCTCACCTTCTCTTCAACTCGGCTTCTCTGTTTTTGTTGATTGGTATAACCCGTTAGGAAACAAGATATCTGGGAAACAGAAATCTATGGGAATTATGTCTCTCACTTGCCTCAAGCTACCTCCTTCCATCCGATACAAGCCTTGCTTCACATACCTTGCAGCAATAATTCCATCTCCAAATCAACCCGATATGATAACCATCAGCAATTTTGTACGGCCATCTTGGAGCTTAATAATGGATTAAGAATAAACACTCAAAAGTACCCCAATGGAAGGACCATCATTGTCAAGCTAGTTTCATTAATTGGTGATATTGTAGCAACCCATAAACTAGGTGGCTTTTCATCTCATTCAGAAAGATAATTTTGTACGTGGTGCAAGGTCCCTGACACCAAAATAGGCAAGCTAGAGATAGGAAAACAGAAAAACCGTCAAGAAACTTTATCTCAGGCGCACAAATGGCAAGAAATGAAAACCAACACTTCTAGAGAAAAGCAAGTGAAGGCTACTAGTGTTCGTTGGTCAGAATTCAACCGATTGCCATATTGGGACCCAGTGATGAATATCAGCTTGGGAATCATGCAAAATTGGTTTGAAGGTGTTATTCAACATCACTTTTGTTATCGCTGGGGTTTCAATGGAAAAAACAAACCAGCTGAACCAGATGGGTCAAATGACATTGAGCTTGAGGAAGAGGGTAGCAATTTCTGGTCGGAGGCTACAAGAAAGAAGTTGATCAGCTTCATTATGGAGGTTGTTGTCCCCACAGGTACAACTTCAATTCCCAATGGCCTTGGAACCACAAAAAATGGAAAGCTCAAGGCCAGTGAATGGCATTCATTATTTGCCATTCATGTGCCTTTGGCCTTTCTGGAGCTTGTTTTTGATTCTGACGACTTTGACGCCTCCTTTGAGAAGAATCAGATATTTTGCACAATATCCTCTCTTTAGTCAGATGCACGCACATATTTGGTAGTAGGGAAGTAAAAGAACAGGACTGTAGCATCTTTCAAATCGAGTATGACCGGTATCTCACTACATCTTTCACGCTTTGCCATAAATTAAAATCACTTCCAAACCATCATTAAGCTCTCCATCTCCCAGCTCAAATGTCATGGTGGGGCCCTTTAATGCAATTTGCGGAATTTCCTGGAGAGAGACTAATTGGTATACTCCGAAAATCCAAAACTAATTCCAATAGTAAGTACAAACATTTTGGTCTTCCCAGTGACTTTTTCACTGATTAACTTTATCAGAACATACAAATCGTACAATTTTGAAAAATTTTTGCCAGCTTCAATGATTGACTGCTCAAAACAGCCTAGCACTGACTTTCAAAGAGCCAATACTTGCAGGCAAGCCTCACCGCAAAGGCTTGTAATTGAAGATGATTCATAAAAAACTATTTTCAAACTCTGCAAAGAAGCAAAACCAATCCTCAAGTCATGTGCCGATTGGTCTTCAAACAAATCTCAAGTTATTTTAAGCAATCACAGGTACAGTGTAGGTTGCTTGGTGCTCAAAAATGGAAAAAATATCACAAATAAGAAACCAAATGGTAAGAAGTGCTGTGGCAGTGTTGGAGATATAATCAGACTTGAAAGTGGATGGGATGTTGAGACTATAAAAGTGATGGAATGTGCAATTATCAAAACAGGTAGTGTTATTGATGATGCATTGAAGCAACTGAACATTTTACGGGTTGCAAGATG
>JNCO01006530.1:0-12956 GCA_000785685.1 Uromyces viciae-fabae | reverse complement strand
CTTCATACAATGCAAGACATGAAATTGAAGCAAGGCACTTTCTAGAGAGTGCCAAGAAAGCTCCCCTAGTGACAACTCTCACTTGCGGGAAAAATCAGTTCATCGGGAAAGGAAAAATTGTTGACCAAAACTCTTAGGGAGAATAACTGCGGAAGCGCGAGGGAGTAAGAAAAGGGCCAATTGATTGGAGTTCTTAGTCTAGAGCGTAAGTTACTCTTAGATCTTGGTTTATAAGTCCTAGAAAGCGGAATCATTGCGTTCAGGAACCTGCAGAGGGTCAATCTTGTGTGCGGACACGGATTATCTTTCCACAACGCATACCACTCTCTTTGGTACCAACCCTTAGCAGGCGATAAAAACAAAGAGATCGAAGCACCTCATTCTGTGGATACAGCCGCCTCAAAGCTAAACTGGAATGGCCCTGAGCCAGCCCAGGAAACCAACCCTCAGCTCATACCGTTTTTGGGGAAATTATTCTAGGTGAGAACAAGAGAGATTTACCTCTAGAAGAAAAAGAATAAAAAGAGCCACTCTGATGCACAATTGCTGATGGTCATCCATTTTTTCTTCTTTACACTTTTACTAGCATTCTCATTCTCATTTGATTGGATCCTTTTTTCCACCATTTCTTTTTCCTTATCCCTAAGAGCATCTAGCTTAAGGCACTTTGGCTTAGCACTTTTTTTTCATTTTACTTGCTTGTTTCGTTAAGAACAAGCTCTCTTTTATTTTCACTCATCATCACATTTTTTTGTTTATATTGAACAAGAGGCTTTTCCTACCTGTTTCATCTTTCCATATTTGAAACTTTCATCTTGAACACATGTTCCTGTGCCCAGCTACCACTTTTGCTTTAGGTACGCGAAGATACAAAATCTTTAACATAAATAAAAAAAAAAAACAATGCACTTCTTGTATAATATTTTTCCTCTTTTTTTTGTACTATTTTGACTGAAATCATATTCTTTTGCTTTAGCGCTATATAATTTTTCAAATTGAAGCTATGGGGGCATAGACTCAGTATTTCAGATAATTGACTCAATCAGTGAAATAATATTTCGGAGGAGACTGGAACAACTATGCTATTTTTCAGCAAGTTAGATATGATTCGCGTCTGATCATGAGTTTGCTGACAAGATTTTAATCTGGATTTATTCTTGATTTATAGACTGCATGAACAAGGTTGACCAAATCTTAACCATACAATTCCCCTTGGCTAGTATCATTAATAATCAGATTCAAAATGAACGGAAAAGTTACCTCTTGACAACTCAAAGAAAAACTTAATTAATCTTCACCTTTTTTACTTTAACAGAAAAAAATTGCAAATACATATATTTTCCTGAAGCTGATGGTTGTAAGTAGCTACCACAATTTTATACAACAAATAGAAACATAGAAAGAAGAGGATCATCAGTTTTGCACCAAATTCTATATTTTTTATTTGTTTTTTTGAAATAATAAAATCCAGTTATCCATTTTTTTCAGGTTCCAGTGAGTTTTTTCTTAAACGATGCGAGGCCTAAGTTTAATTATCTTATTTTCTACTTTGGCCTATATTGAAATGAAGAGTTGACATTGCTAAAACCAGAAAGTCAAAACCGAAGAACACAAGAAACATGAGAAAAATATAAATAGGAAAAGAAAAGAGATGACAAGACAATAGCAAAAAAGATAACAAGATCATTAAGAGATGAAGTCATACCAGAAGAGAGCAGAAGTGTTCTTGAGTTTTAATAAAAACAGAAAAAGTTGACAAAGTGGATTTTTCTCTTTTTAGATTGAGTTAACATAACAAACAGAAGAAGGAAAAAAGAAAACGAAATAAAGAGAAGAGAAGAAAGAAAAAGAAGTGAGAAATAATTTGAGATATTGAATCGAGTTGAGTTGAGTTGAGTTTAGTTGAGAATTGATGAGTGTTGAAGATTGATGAGTTAGATTTAAGTATTCGATGAATTTTAAATTATTGTGTTTTATTCTAATTAATATTTTAAGGGCATTAGTTTTGGCACCGCCCAAAGTTGGTTGTGCACCTCCTTTTGACTGCCAGAGGACGTCCGGTTTTTTTTGTTTTCTCAAATATTTTTTAAAAATACTTCTAAACATCCTAAAATTACCAAACTTGTTTAGTAGCTCTCTGAGCACCCCAACTACATATTCTGAGATTTTTAGCTCATAAAAAAAATTTGAGGTACTCCATATATAGGGATTACACAAAATCACACAAAAAATAAAACATTATGGTTAATGCGGGAAATATGGGCTTGAAAATTTATCACATGTATTTCAACCTTATTGAAATCTAGGATAAAAATTTTATCCACAGGGAACCAAAAAAAGTTGCTTTTAAGTTCAATTTTGCAAAAATTGATACCATACACCAAAATTTTGAAGAATTAACGTAAAAGCACCTTTTTTTGGTTCCCCATGGATAAAATGTTTATGCTGAATTTCAATAAGGTTGGAATACATGTGATAAAATTTCTAGCCCATCCTTCCCGCATTGACTGTTCTTTTTGATTTTTTTTTTTATTTTGTGTAATCCCTACATATGGAGTACCTCAAATTCTTTTTGTGAGCTAAAAAGCTCAGAATATGTAGTTGCGGTGCTCAGAGGGCTAATAAAAAAGTTTGGTAATTTTAGGAACTTTAGAAGTATTTTTAAAAAATATTTGAAAAAACAAAAAAAACCGGACGTCCTCTGGCAGTCAAAAGGAGGTGCACAACCAACTTTGGGCGGTGCCAAACCTAATGCCCTATTTTAATTTGAGTTTGAAATTTATTTTAGCTGAAAGAGTTGTGACATTGATTTGACATCTTGATCTGAACTTGGAGCGGAAATTCTTACAGAAGCGTTGAATTTTTTCCTTCAGACAAGATTTCCAGGAGATAATTGATTCAATAGGGAAATTATTTTATCCCGGTACAAGTGAGGATAATAACAAACAAGATTCATGAACTAGGTTTGACGGAGTTGATGCCAGGGGTTGTTAGAGTTGGAAAATGAATAAATTGAATATTATTTAATTTTTATGATTATGTAATCAAACTCACTCATCTCAACTTGAGCCCGCACCTTCTCTATGTTTAATTAAAAATAAAATCTTAGTCGATTTCTAAAATCTAAGATCTCAATAAACATAGAGGAGGTGAGTCTTTTATTCAAATCTATACTTCATCTATTTACACTACTAAAATCAAATATTACTTCTCAGAAACAACAGGACTATTACTCAGAACTATTTTTATATTTACATTTTTCATCCACTAGTTGTGAAAACCATAGTAAGCAAATAAAAATCATTTTACACATTGTTGTATTTCTTTTTGTTATACTCTTTTATTTTAATTTTGACACACTCTCTCTTTTCTCAAAAATAGCTCAGGAAAACTTGTCATCTCTAAATCTGAACAGAATCATTCATTTACTTGTTTAGAAGCTTTAGGTATATTTTGTTTTTCATTTATTCTTCATTTCAAGTTTGTTAATTTTCTGCAATACACTTTAGTCTATAAAAATTCACAGGGGTTTCCCCAGTCAAGAGAACGTAAGAGGAGATTTCACCCAGTTTACTGTGTATTTAAACAGCCTATTCTCTGGTTTTCAATGTTTTCAGCCAAGAAACTCATTCTCTTTTGTTTCATTAACTAATACTTAATTTTAGTGTTTATTTTCGGGATTTGACCAATAGATCATGGAGCACATTTAAGGAATGCAACTTCAGCTGCATGTATAAAACAATATTCCAGGGTAATTTTTTACCTTTTTCATTTATGATTGTCTGTTTTTTTTTATCCTAACTTGTGTTAGTTTAGAATCCTGGTTGCCTCTCCTTAAATCATTTCTTTTTATATCTATTCATTTGAGGGGACTGTTGAATTTAGGAGCTTTTGATCTGAGAGGAAAAGGAATAGACAACTTAAATTAAGTTTGAGTTAAGTCAGGATGGTTGAGATGAGAATATGAGTTGACTAAGTGATTTCATTTCTAATCCTCAATTGGAGATTTATCACATAAAATAAGTAACCCTCTGGCTATATCCAGAGGGGGCTAACAAAAAATTAATAAAGGATAAAAATAGAAAAGCATAATAAAAAGGAATAAAATCAGGATAAGATAATTATGACAAAGAATAATTATAATAGTAAAATAATAATGATAATAATAAGGGATAGAGTGACAAAGCACAAGATAATGACAAAGCATTAATTTAGAGTAATACCATATTGAGTCAAAGCGCAATAAATAAATAGTAATAAGATGAAGTGGCAAAGCACAATAAAGTAACTAATATTTAAACTAAGGTGACAAGGCACACACAATGAAAAAGCATTATGTAAGAATAATAATAATAATGAAAAATTTTTATAAGTAAAGAAATTAGATGAAAAAGAAGAAAGGTGATTAGAGTGTAAAATAGAGCTAATAATTCCAACAGGGAGAGAAGGCAGGATTTAAGGAGAGATCATTAGCTCCCTCCGCGTAGGTATTCATCTTTCTTGTGAAGAGATTTCAACCTAAGACAAAGTGTTTTGGATTTCAGAGTTTGCAAAACCCAAACAGGGATGTAGGCAAATTGAATTGAAAATTCAGCTGTTTATTGGGAACTTTGCCCAACTGTAGTCTTTGTAAATGCTCTATTAGACAAAGTGAACACCAATCTCTTTTGATTAGAGACATTTTATATTTTTCCAATATTTTGAGTTTATTCTTTTTTTTATATTTTTGTAAAAAAATTAGTTGATCCCAGTTATAAAATGTCTTGTTGTTTGTCAGAGTAGCTCTACTAGATATCTCCTTGAAGTTGAATGAGTAATCTTGTTGAGGATTAATGGAGTTTTTTGAAAAAGGATTCAAAAAAGGTTGAATTGAGGTTCCAAAAAAAGGCCACTGGTATTCTTGAGCCATGCCAGTGTTTGATCAAAAAAAAAATGAAGGGAGAATAACCAAAAAAAAAAAAAAAGAAAACACAAAATTATGATTGTGACTGGTGGCAGAAGGCGATGCATGCGCCGCCAGAATCCCTAGTAATCAAAAAATACCGTACTGAAGTTTATGTTACCCTTGAATACATTGTCCAAATCTGCATTGTGAAGGCTTGAAGCTTATAGGACCATGAATCAGGTGTAATTATTGATGAAAGCCGCTGGAAAAGGTTGAATATTTACTTAAGAAAGGTTCATTGTAGAATCAAGAGATGTATTGTGAACTCGGCAAGGGTACAATTATCAAGTGTGTTGATTGGCATCAATACTCAGGGGAGGGGTAAGCCCTGTTTGAAGTGCACTTGGCTGAAATTTGAGCAGTTACCAACGTACCACATGCAAAAAATGGAGTCTCCCGCCCTGCAGAGGTTTTGACTATTTAAAGAGCCAATTGTTTGACTTAGAAGAAACAGGGGATAGAAATCACCACCAATGTGGAGTGATCTGTTCTCTCAGTTATTAAAATTAATAAATACATGGGGAAATTATGGAGTTTTTTGGGTTGAAACTCCACATTTATAGGCTGTTAAATATTGAATATTTAAAAGAATTAAAAATAAAAGTAATTTATAAATAATCATGGTGTCAGAATCTTAATGATCATACTGACGAATGATTTTATTTTTATTTTTTTGTCGCATCAATCAATGATGTCACTGATGATTCTGTGTAGAAATCAAATCATGATCTTAAATCTTAAAAACAATCAAAGATTGATATTTTTTTATTTAATCTTTTAATAAAAATCAATCTAAAATTTTATATTATACTTTTCAATTCAGAATTGTTTTAGCAAATTTTTTGTTATCAACTTTTCTGTAAGATTTTATTATTGTTTGATTAATCTTAAATCATAATAAATCACTTTTAAAATAAAAAATTATCAAATTACTCTTTCAATTATTTTATCATCTTTAATCATCTATTTTTAAATTTATTCAGCTAATCAAAAATATATAAGAGTTGTATTTATCAATCTTAAATATTGGGGACCAGTTTTGACACCGCCCAAAAAACTTCCTGGCACCGGGGTACTCAGGATGCTGGGAAAAAAGTTGGTTACTCTAGGAAACCTAGAAGTATTTTTAAAAAATATTTGAAAAAATTAAAAAAGGCTGGATAGCCTCCTGACGTCAAAAGGTGGTGCACGACAGGTTTTGGGCGGTGGGAAAAACAACCCCCTTAATTTAGTTATTTTTTAATAATTTTATTTTTAATAATTTTATTTTTAATATAATAACGACAATAATTTTAAGAATTGATAACAATTATTATTCTTTAATTCTTGATTCTTTTTGATGCTTTTAACAAAATTTAAATATAATTTTTATTATAATTTTTTTATCAGTTATAATTGATTTTAAATTTTTTATTGAAATAATTGTTTCTATATTTTTTCATAAAACATAAACAATTGTTTGATTAGTTATAACCTTAAAAATAATTCTATGACATCATTTCTTTTTTTGTTTTTTTCTTAATTTTTTATTTCATCCTTTGATGATCTCTTTTTTTATTAAACAACCACACCTCACTCACCACACCCTCAAATCACATCACACACCACTCAAAATCACCCACCACACTGATTAAGCTCCCCAAAACTCAGTTCTTTCCCTAAATTCCTGTATTTTCCACCAAAAAAATCACTTTTCCACACTTTGAAAAAAATCATGCACCCTCCACTGATCCTTCCACCCATCCTGTACAAAAAATAATTGAAAATACTCAAAAAAGAAACAGTTCAAAATTTAACTCAAGCAGGTGTGGTACCATTGAAGATCTTAAACACTCTAATGCAATCATCCTCTGGTCCTGTCATGACAAATATCAGCACCATTTACAATGAACGTTACGCTTTATCCAAAAAAAATCTTGATGGCAAGACACCTATTGAAGCTCTAGTATTTGAATTAAGGAAACTTACTTTTTTTTCAAGATGTATGCTGTTGAAGGAATCATCACCTCTCTCTTCATTGAACACCCTGACTCCATCAAATTAGCAAAACAATTCCCCACCCTTCTCCTGATGGATTGCACATACAAGACAAAAAAATGCTCAATGCCCCTTCTCCACATCATTGGTGTCAACAACTGCAGCAAAAGTTTTTCTGTCGCTTTTTGTTTCATCTCGAAAGAAAGAAAAGACAATTATACCTGTGCTCTTCTCCAACTGATAGATATATTAGGACATTAACACCCCAAAGTCATTGTCACTGATAAAGAACATGCTTTGATTAATTCCATTGAACAAACCTTCCCCAACTGTACTCACCTCCTCTGCCAGTGGAACATTTTCAAAAAATATTCAACTTCACTTTTGAAAGCATGCTAAATTCAAGGAGGAATGAGAAAATATTCAAAAGCACTGGAACTTTGTAGTGAAATCTCATACAGAAGCAACTTATCAGAAGAATTTGACTCAGATTTCTTGATAATTTTATAAGTGGTAATCTAATACCAGACTTTAATTTCATGAGAAGTTAGTTTTGAGAAAAATAAAAGAAGACAATAAGTGGTAATCTAATACCAGACTTTAATTTCATGAGAAGTTAGTTTTGAGAAAAATAAAAGAAGACAAAAAAAAAAATGAAAGAATTTTTAAGAAGAAGAAATCAAACCAACAGTTATAATAATGTATTGATAACTAATAAGGATTTAAGAGATCATTGGATTTTGGCTAGGGTTTATTTATAAACTAAAAAGAAAAAGAAAAGTTTAAGAAAAGTCATTTGATATTTTGAGAGTGATTCAAATGGAAGAGTCTTACTGATAACGACTAAGTGTTTTTCTTAATTATCAAATTAGAATAAAAAGAAAGTTTGAATAGAAACTATGAAAAGAAAAGAAAGCAATAAAATATTTTAAAATTATTGTGAACAAAAGAAATGTGAGATTAGCAATCAGGTAGATTAGATTGAGTTGAATCAAACGGAACAATACCAAGATCGGCAAGTTAAATCTCAGTGCAGCAATTGGTTGACTTGATTGCTTGAAGAAGATGAGAGTTCTCAAGTTGAGGAGAGAATGTAATTTAAGAATAAGAAGTATTAGAAAAAGTTCAGTCAACTGAAGAAGGCATTTAAGTTGAAGGATTCTTTTAAATAATTAAGTTGATGCTTCAGATATGAAGTATCTGCACTCTGATCAACTTAATAAGAAAAGACTATAAATTCAACAGGCCAACATGATTCAACACAATCGAATCAAGTTACAAAATTGACCAGTTGATTCACAGATAATTTATCCGCAGCTTTTGTTAATGTGTCTGATATATTGTAGTTTTGACTAATAAGATAGACTTGTATTAAATTGTTTTAAATATCATTACACAGGCCTTTGGTTCTGAGATCAATAAACTTAGTCTTGGAATTTGTACCGAACTTTTTCAATTTATCATCTAAGCCCTTATTGTCAATGTAGTGAATTGATGCGTTTAAATTTTTTCTAAAAATTTCTTCAACTAAATTTCTCATCCATCTAGCTTCCTGATGACAGTCAGAGAGAGCTACACATTCGACCTCCGTTGATGAGTAAGTAATGTTTTGTTGTCTACGACTAGTCCAATAGAGTGCCAAAGAGTTGAATGAACAAATAAAACCTGACTGGGAGAGACGGCTTAACGGATCGTCGGCCGAAGTAGCATCATAATAAGAAACAATGCTAGAGTTGTTAGAGGAACGGTCTATCTTTAAGTGTAAATCCTTTTTTTGTTGTAGGTATTTCCAGCAACGGAGAACTTCAGACCAGTGAGCTACCCCAGGTTTATCATTGAAACAAGCTAAGGAGGACACTGAAAAGCTAATATCAGGTCTGCCTAGACCAGAGATAGAGTTTAGACGGCCTATTTCCGAACGATAGTTAAATTTAAGGTTGAGAAATTGATTATGATCTTCATTTGTTGCAGGTAGAAGTTTAAACTTAGGACTACATGGAGTACTTGCATGATGAATCTTAGTGACATCAATAGTTTCCAACCCAGCATTTATATGATTTGGAAGTGACAGGAAGATAGAGTTGTTTTCCGTTTGAATTTCATGCCTAAAATTGTGTTGGGCTTGTGGCAAGTGGAATCTTTAAATTTATTGCAAAAAGATACTTTAAAACTTTCTACATGACCAACAAGAATGATATCGTCGACGTGGAAAAATAGAGCTGAAATGCCATCTTTTGATAAGTATAAGCATGGGTCACTGATAGATTCCTTGAAACCTTGACCTTTGATCCATTCAATTAATGTGAGATACCAGTTTAAAGGGGCCTGTCGTAGGCCATATAACAATTTGTTCAATTTCTAGAAGGGAACCGTTCTTTTTGATCCAAGAGGAGTTTGTATACATACTGATTCTTTTAAGGGTGAATGTAAGAAAGCCCCTTATACATCAAATTGGGCTATTTTCAGTTTTCTGTTTGCTGCGTATAGTAAAATAGTTCGTAGAGAAGCTATTTTTCCTGTAGGGGCATAGGTTTCAAAGAAATCAACTCCATATTGTTGATTGAAACCTTGAACACAGACCCTTGCTTTATATTTGATGGGCTCACCGTGGGTGTTCTCCTTGATTCGGAAAGCCCAGGTAGTATTGAGCACATTGATAGGATTTTCATCGGTACAGTCTTCCCAGACGTCGAGTGATTCTACCGTATCTAATTCGGAAGCTATTGCAGCTTTCCATTTTTCGCCTTCTTCACAGTTAACTACATGTCGGTATGATTTGGGCGTATAGTAAGAAACGAGGTTAGGAATAGACGGTTTTTTAATGGAAGATCTATCCATCACAGTACGTTGAGGTTCAGATACCGGATAACCTGGAATTAGTTCTGACAGAACTTTGTCTGAAGAGTCTTCATTATCAGAGAATGGTTCATCTTTGATCACAGGTGGTGAGTCAGGTATTTCAATAATTTGATTTTCTTGGCTTGACTCCGAAGCTTGATTTTCATTTACTTGGTTTCAATTAGATGGAAAAGAGTCGCCTTCTTCATCATTCAACAATTTGGACGGTTTTATCATTCCTTCGAAGCGAACATGCTTGCTTGATATTTTAGCACCAGAGGTTGTTAAGATACGATATGATAGAAGATCTGGGAGATGACCGATAAGAATACCAATTAATCCTTTTTCATCAAACTTGGATTTGGAATTTGGAGCGAGATTCAAATAACTAACTCTGGATCCGATTGGTTGAATATAATGAGAAGGTAAAGCTTTCAAATGCCATTGTTCATATGGTGATTTCTCTGAGTCAGCCAAAGGAACTTGATTGTAGGTGAAAGCACAGTTCCTGAGTATTTTGGGCCAGAATTTCTTTGGTAATGCAGTGGAACTAAAGATTGCCCTAGCTGCTTCTGAAAGAGTACAATTTGTGTGTTCTGCCTTCCCGTTATGCTGTGGGTGATAAGGTTCAGAAGTGAGACGCTTGATACCTTTGGATAAGAAGAAAGAGGATAGTTTTTCATTTACGAATTCTCCTCCACCGTTGCTGCATACTTCCGCCGGGTATTAACCTCGCCTATTGAATTCATTTTCAATGAGGAAAATTAAAAGATCAATGGTCTCATCCTTAGTTTTGAGAGGAAAAGCCGCAAGTTATCCAGAGAAGTTATCGACTATTGTGAGAGAAAATAGAGCGCCTCCAATTCCAGTAGGTTTAAAGGTGTTGGAATTATTAGCTCTATTTTATACTCTTATCACCTTCATTATTTTTCATTTATTTTTATTCACTTAAATCACTATATTTAGATTTATCTTACATAATGCCTTGTCATTATGAGTGCTTTGTCACATCATGTTAATACTTTTTAGTCATTGTGCTTTGTCTCAATGTAGTATTATTCTAATTGAGTGCTTTGTCATTATCATGTGCTTTGTCACTCTATCAAATTATTATTATTATTATTTTACTATTATAGATATGCTTTGTCATAATTATCTCATCATTAGTTTATTCTTTTATTATTCTTTTTCTTTTTCTATCTTTTTCTTTTATGTTGTTAGCCCCCTCTGGATATAGCCAGAGGGTTACCTGTTTTTTCTGTGATTACTCTCAGATCGAGACTTAGAAATAAATCACTGAGTCAACCAACATTCTCATTCCAACCTTCCTGACTCAAGTCCAACTTTATTTAGTTGTCCATTTTTCTTTCTCTCTAATCAAAAGCTCATAAAATCAACAAAAGGGACCCATTAGATCGAGATGAATCTTTTCCATGTGTTTAGAAGCTTTTGACAATTTAGAATTAAAAGATGAGCGAGTAATTTTGCTCAGATTACACTCTTTGAAGTGAAAATCGGTTAAATCAATTGTTGGTAAGTTATTGATCTTAATATATCTGTTCATTCTCTCCACATTTGCATGACCAAGCTTAAGATGCATGTTAAGAACATTATCAACTTCCGAGGCAGTGTTGTAGCTTTGATAGGTCGGAGCTTGATGATTATCTAAGACTAGGAGGTCGTTAATAATATGGCCTCAAAGTATAACACAATTATCTTTTGACAGTTTGAAAACCGGCTCATCATTTGTACAGTCATCAAATTCTAAGAATACCCCTTTTTCCAAAAGCTTCCCAAAAGAAATAAGATTAACTGTAGCTTCCGGTACCCAGCATTAGTCAGCAAATGAAATGTTTGAGGAGTCTAATTCAACAATAGCTCTCCCTCTTCCTTTTATTTCTAGCGACGCGCCAGGTTTTCCGGTGTTAATTTGTTCAGATGACCCAGGATCAATTTTTGAGAACAGGTTTCTTGATCTAAACATGTTTACGGAACAGCCGGAGTCCAAAATAAATTTTTTGGCTTGTGGAGTGAAGTGTACGCCACAAAAGAATTTGAACAGATGAGAGACTTCTTCCTTATCAGATTGTGTGTTCTTGGAAGACCGATTTGGCCTCAGATGAGGATTTTCTGCCCAACACTTTGATTGAGGGTGGTTTTTATTGTTTGCGGGATTATGTTTTCCGTTTAAGCACCGTATTTTAGCGGAGTATAGCGTAAAGTCGGATTTAGAAATGATTGAAGAGTTATCTTGATCAATGTGATTGCCTTTGTGTTCATTCTTAAATTGTATGAGATGATTAATAACCAAGTCGACAGTGATTTCTTTGTCACTATGCATTATCTGAGACCTCATGGATTGCAGTTTTTCTGGTAGTTTAAAAAGTAGAAGGCATGCTATTATATCTGTAGGTAGAGTAATGCCTACTTCATTAAGCTTTTTGAGTTGCGACCTGACTGATGTGATAAATTTGTCGATCTCCATTTCCTGAAATTTTATGTATAGGAAATCGAAGAAGATTCTCGCCCTGTTGGCGGACTGTGACAAAGCAAAGTACATTCTTATTTCTTGCCAAATTTTCTTAGCACTATTCTTGTTTTCTTCAGTGATTACATTTGTGTGAGTCGTATGATCCATTTTTGAAATTAAATAAACTGACATTTTTTCATCAATTTCAGGATCAAGTTGTATATCTTCGTTTTCAAAGGCTTTAAGTATGCCTCTCAGTTTAAATAAACCTTGTAGTTTTGACCTCCAGAGGGTGTAGTTATCCTCATTAAGCAATGGTTTTCCTTCAACGAGTGCTTTGAGTGTGATCTTTTTGAACGTGTTGCTGACTTCTGGTCCTAGAGTGTTTGGTACCGGAGTAGTTTGCGCCATTATTGAACCCGCTGGCTTTTAACCGTGATAATTTTATAAGTGGTAATCTAAGACCAGACTTTAATTTCATGAGAAGCTAGTTTTGAGAAAAATAAAAGAAGACAAAAAAATCAATGAAAGAATTTTTAAGAAGAAGAAATCAAACCAACAGTTATAATAATGTATTGATAACTAATAAGGATTTAAGAGATCATTGGATTTTGGCTAGGGTTTATTTATAAACTAAAAGAAAAATAAAATTTTAAGAAAAGTCATTTGATATTTTGAGAGTGATTCAAATGGAAGAGTCTTACTGATAACGACTAAGTGTTTTTC
>JNCO01006529.1:0-12958 GCA_000785685.1 Uromyces viciae-fabae | reverse complement strand
GGAATACAATCGAAACTCTGTGCTTTATTGTTTCTCATATTGAAAACTCGATGATTGATGCTTCAAATACGTGAGATGTGTCTAATGCTTTCTCTTCCTCTTTTTTTTTTTTCAGCATCTGAAAAGAAACCAGAAATACAGTAAAATATATCTCGCGGAACTCGCAAGAAAGTTAGAAAGTTACAAGAGTGTGTTTGATATATATATTTAATCAAATTAAGGCAGCAGGATTTTTAGAGATAAAGTCCATGCTTTTAGAAGAAACTGAAGGAGGAGGACCAGGGGATTGGTGAAATGGTTCAATCGGAAGGGTTTTGGAAGTGCGATTGCTATGAACACCGAGTTCAAATTGAGGATGAGAATCAAGAGTTGAGCCAATGTTCTGATGATGGTAAGCAGGAAAGGTTCTAATCTCCCGGCCAATTCGGATAGGATTAGAGCCATCCAACAAACCTAATTGATCGTCTGTCCAGATTCTTACCGGGTCATGTGTCGTCGCTTTTATCTTGGGTTCGGTTTAGCTTCAATTCTTTCCAAATTGAATCTAACGCTTCGATCAAACTGGCTTCTTGGTCCATCGTATGAGATGGTGTTGGTGTGATTCTTAAGCGCTCTTCACCCTTTGGAACCGTAGGGTAATTATATAGAATCGAAGTAAAAAAGTGATTGATTTATTTTTTACAAACTGCTGTATATTTTTAGGTAACATGTAAGATCATTGAAATTCTCATGATTAAAGCAATAATGAAAAAGAAGCATCCAATAACTTTTTAAATTGTTTGTTTGAGGTACTGCTGGTATTGATCCCACAACTTCTGGGAAAGTCGATCTTGCCGTATTTTCATTGCATTATCATCTTGCACCAGCGGAGCTTCAGCCAAGTGGGTTGAGTTAGTTGAATCAGATGGATCAGATTCCTTCAGGCTCAACCTTCCTGTAATTAAGGCGTAATTTTATTTGACATGTTCATTAAAAATACCACATGAAATTATCTTTTTATTTATTTAAAATTTAAATTATAGATGATGAATTTTATATCAATATTAAAAACAATAAACAATGATCAACTACCCATCAACTACACCAACTTTTTTAGCAGAGGCTTGCTCCTTTAGGTGATAACAAACTCCGCGGTAAGGTGTCATTAATCCTTGCTGTAAGCCATACCCTGCATCGGCCAAAAAGTACTTATTATTTCTTATCTTCAAGCCTTTTGAGATTGCATCATTAAAAACCCGAGTATCATGGGCACTCCCTTCCCATCCAGCAAGGACAAAAACAAATTCAAGTTGAATTTGACCGCTGCTAGTACATTTTGGCACATAAACCCTTTTCGGGATCGCCATGGTGCTTGAAGGTTGGCTGGCACACTTTCTGATATTAGTACTCCATCCAGTGCGCCTAAGCAGTTTCTGAAAGGTGAATATTTAGGATTTTCTTGAATTTGATCTGGTTGACGGGTTGTTGTTTCATTCAATTGCACATATGTTGGGTATAATTCCACTAGAGCTTCGAGAACCTCTTCGAAGTATCTGAGAAAAAAATGTAACGGGATAGTGAGATCAGGAATATGAATATTCTGAAAAAAATCAAGAAACATACCGGTTGACTGTGTATAGCCCTTGACGAAATTTAACCGCTGTCTGTCGCATAGAGTTGCCATATCGTATAATATCCAAAAAAATTAGGACTTGATCTTGAACAGTTACGGATTGTCCATCAACCAATAGATCTAATTGTTTAAATTTTTGAACTAGTTCCATAAAAGTTCCTTGCTCCATGCTTGTAATCTCATGGAAAAGTTCAGGTCGTGCAATTTTCAACAAAAATTGGACATATTTTGCTTGGCCTCCATCGCTATAGTACTCGCTTCGACTATTGTAATAATCTGCCCAGATAATTAAGACAGCACCAACAGAAGCAATTGATGCCAAGAGTGCCGAATCCATATAGTTGAAAAAAAATGGCGAATGGTTTAAGTTTGATGCTTGAATGTTGAAAAGAAGAGAAGAACACTGGACTAGATTGGGAGGGAAGGAAGAAATGTAGGTTAAGGAAAACAGATGAGCCGGATATGTTTGTGGTACATATTTTTACCCAAAATGAGTTTTGGAGATCAAAAAAACAGAAATGGAAAAATTGCAAAAAAAATTTCAGGCAAAAACTGTTTTGGAAAACAGGTTCTGCTATGGTACGCACCCTAAGTTAACCGGACATGTTTCCGCATTCCAGACCGGTTAAGGACCAGTCAAACAGTCAAATCAATAAAAATTGGCTAACCTCCTACAAATTTGTAGGAGGTTAGCCGGTCGGTTACGGATTTACAATTGTTAAATCCATACTCATCCTGCGAAAATTATACCCAACCTCGGTAACCGGTACATTTAGCCTGTGCCAATGCGAAACTGGCATTTTAGCCAGTTAACTTTAGTTAAATGGTGGTCAACTTGACCGGTGAATTTGACCGCACGAATGTGGATGCCCTTAAAAATTGGCTCACCTCCTACAAATTTGTAGGAGGTTAGCCGGTCTGTTACGGATTTAAGTCTGTTAAATCCATACTCCTCCTGCCAAAACTCACCGCAACCTTGGTAACCGGTACATTTACCCGGTACCAATGCAACAATGGTGGTTAGCTTCAGTTACCCTGTTGTCAACTTGACTGGTTGATTTAACCGCACAAATGCAGATGCTCCAAGTAGTGATCAAATTAAAGTAATTAAATTATTGGTTCAACTAAATATTTTCCTGAGCCCCTTCTGGGATCAGTTATGCTTCTATAAAAGTAAAAATCTTCTCTTAAGTTCATCATCAACCCAGTCAAAGAGCATTCAGCTCTTCCCAGTGAAATGTTTTCTTTAGTATTTCGTCATATGTCACATTTCTGTGATATATTTCATAATAGGCTGTGATTTGATGAAATAAAGATTATCTAGTTTGAACTTTGAGCTAGAAATTTTTCTTCAACTTAAATTTAAACCAAAAGGCTCCTCTTTCAACAATCCCCTTAAAAATCCGCAACTTCTCTCAATTCTCAAGATCATAAAATCAACATTTTAAAGATTTATGACAGTTGTTTTGATTTGGACAGAATTCTAGACAAATGGAATTTAGAAAATGAAATAAAAACAAAACAAAAACAACCATAAAAGAACTCATAAAAAATAAAATAAATAAAAAAAAACCTAACATTTTCTTTTTGTTCCCAATGTTCACATTTAGCACAATAAAAAAAAAAAAAAACAAAGACATAAGGAAATGAAGCAATAAGAGAAAGAAACTTACCTTTTCAATTTGGAAGATCGGTGGTTGGGATTGGATTTGGTGCAAGGCTAGGAAGGATTCAGTGATATGGATTTTTACATTCATGTAGCTGCCAATTTTTTTTTTTTTTTTTTTTTTTTTTTGGTCGAAAAAGTCCTGACAATCATACACAAGTTGAATTTTTATTTTTTCTTGATGTTTGATTAGTTACTCCTAGATGGTAGTAAGTAATTCAATGCAAATGTTCTTTCGGGGACTGTGCATAGATACATATATCATCATCAAGAATTTAAAAAAATTCTTCAAAGAAAACAAGATGAAAATTTTTAAATAATATTAAATATACATAAATAAATGCAAAAAAAAAAAAAAAAAACATGTGAAATTTCAATTCAAGCTTTTTTGAAATTAAGATTGATTTAAAATTCTAGCATTATAAGACCAATGCTCCTGAGGATTTTCAATTAATTCAGTTAGAGTATCTAATTCTTCCCATTTTGGTCCATAAACAATTAATCCTGATTCTAATGCTTTAGATGCTAACCATTGAGCTCTAGTAACGTGACCAAATGAATTATAAGTAAAAGCAGAAAGTGTATATCCATCTGGAATATTATTGTGTAAGTTTTCCTATTTAAATTGAAGAGATATATTTTAAATATTTAATCAGTTAATCATAGTAAATACAAATATATATTGTTCCAATTATTCTAGTTGTTTGGGTAGAGTAACTTACCATCATGTATAGTTTTACCAACTCGTCGGCTTCATCTATCATAGCCTTGGATTCAAAATTTACTTGTGTCCAATCATTTAGTTTTTCTACAAGTTCATTTATTCTGATGATTCTTTGATCTGATTCTTCTGCTTGGATATCGCTCATACGGCAATGATCACAAGTACTTTTTTTTTTTTTCAAGTTAGAGAAAATTCAAGTCAATTTTTTTTCTTTTTGTTCTTTTGAACGAATTAAATAAAATTTATGAATACGTGATTCTTAGATTCTTAACTTACCATTTGAAACCGTACTCTGAAATTTCTCGTTGTCTATCCGCGCGTGTTTGAGTCATATCACGGTCTATGATTCAAATATGATTTTTTTTTTTTTTTTAATAATGTCACAATTATTAACTAGATATATAAAAATAGAAGAAACTTACAAGAAATTGTCATTTCTTCACCAGAATTTATAGTACGAAGAGCATGCATATGAACTTGTAATGTTTGACTATCAATATAGAAACCGGTATTCGGACGACAATCGTGATTCAATTGACTGAAAAAATAAAATTATGTAGAACTTTTAATCAATCAAACCTCAAGAGATGATAAAAAAAATTTAAAAAAAAAAAAAAAAAAAAAAAAGGAAAAAGACTAACGCAGGTTTAATGAACATAGCAAAGAAAGGGACATCACTATTTAATCCCAAGTTGATATCAAAAGAGTTCATATCGATAGCATTTGAGATTGATTCTTCTTCAGATTCACCATTACCAAACATACGTGCTATCCTTTTTCTTGTTTCAATAGGTAATAAATCAACAGCCATTTTACGTATTTGAATCCATTCAGGAATATCAAAGAAAGAAATTTCAACGGAAACCAGTAAAACGGCGCGACTATTTACAACTAAATCACCTCTTTCTAAAGTATGAGCAGCAAGAACACCAACTCCACCTTTTTCTGGCATCTTGACAACATTAAATGTTTCACTTGATTTTGGATCTTGATTTAAATTTAAAATAAAATTTAAACTTTCAGAAAATATACTGGTTTTTGATATAACTGACATTCCTTTTCCTTCATTTATTCTTGGATTATTAAAAATACAAAATGATTCTTCTTCTTTATCTAATGGATTTGAATGACAAGAATATTTAAAAAAACCATTTTGAAAATAAATTCCTTCTTCTTGTTTTGAATAATTTTTTATTTCTTCTTCTTCTATATTAATTTTATTTTCCAAATTTCCGTCAAGATGACCTTGTAATAAAATATTTCCATTAATTGAATCATTTAATTTTATATTTGTTTCGAATTCACATATCAATGAAGAATAGTTTTGCGAAATAATTCCTCCTGTAGTAAGATAATTTAAATTATTTATTGGTGGTGCTAATAGTAATGAATTTTTTGATAATTCACTATATCCTATCGTTGATCCTAAGCTTAAACTGAATAAGATATATTCTACAAGCATCTTGATTTGATTATTTAAACTAAGCTTCTTTCTTGATTTTTTTTTTTTTAAAAAATTAATATTTTAAAAGGAGAAATATAATTGATATATATATATAAGTTCTAAAGCTTTATAAAAATAGATTGAATGAAATTTCTAGTACGTAGTTTATTGAAAGAATATATAATTATTAAAAGGTGATTTTTATTAAATGGATGGAAATAGAAAGCGAAGAATTTAAAAGCGACCAGTCGCTAAGAGTAAAAAATTATTATAAAATGGAATTAAGAGACAAAGTTACTTAATTATCTATTGAAGAAAAGGTTGAGAAGGAACTATTTATGGAAATTTTTTACTTGAAGTTTTTTGAATATGTAAGAGCATGGCTACGGAAGGAAGGTACTTCAGTTAAACTAATAAATTTGTCTGGGTCAGTAAAAAAAATTACATTTATCAATGTATCTATCTATCACTATCACTCAGACTATGTAATTTATAAATTATAACGACCGAGGAGTTCTAGCCGGACTAGTCTAACTCCCTTTTTCCTTTTTACTTTGTAAATAAAACTTTAATCGCAACATAATTCGGGTCAAAGAACCCCATGGGAAGTTTTACCTGAATTGTTAAATTGGAATGACCCCGGAGTGTGCCGTTTGGGATCTCGGCCGAATTTCGGCACCCTTGAAACACTCTTTTGGCGTGAAATTAAACTTTGATTTTTTTTCGCTTGCTTTAATTATCCGAGTTTTTTTCTAGCCAAAAGTTGAATTTTTCTAGCCAAAAGTTGAATATACTCACTGAGACGAAAACCTTGAGAGTTTAAACATCACTCAAATAATGAAACAGAGTGGAAAAATAAATAAATTAAAAGTACTAGAATAAAGCAAAGTTAAATTGTCAAGTACATTCCATCACAAAGAATAACACAAAAGAAAAAAAAAAAGAAAAGAAAAGAAAGAAAAAAAAAAAAAAAAGAAAGAAAAAGGATGACTTTTTTAACATTATTATGTCTCCTCCTGATATTTTACTTGCAAAAGAGTTACACTGTATACATTCATCAACAACCTATACTGTATTATCATATGAGATCAATCAAATAATCATTAGTTTATAAAATACAACTTTTTATTTTTTTTTTTTGCAAGAATAACACTTTGATTTAATTTGTTAAACCTCAAAAAGTAATCGATTAAGAAGTAGTAGTATTAGTATTAGTATTGCTAGTATTAGTATTGCTAGTATTAGTATCAGTAGTAGTATGAGTAGTATTAGTATTAGTAGTAGCAAGTTTAAATACAATTTGAGCTTCATCAACTAAAGATTCAACAACTTGAAAAAAGTTAGATTTTTCAATATCAATAGGCCAAGAAGGAATGATAATTAAGGTATTATTTTCATTATGATTTTGTTTATGATTATGATTTTGATTATTAATAATAGAAAAAATTGGTGATAATTTTGGTAAATTATAAATGAATTGAGAGTAAAATTTTGTAAATTTTAAGCAATTAAAATTTTGATTTTTAATAAAAGATTCTTGATCAATTAAAGGAATAGAATAAAAATTAACTAAAAGTTGATTTAAAATTGGTTTTAATATTTTTGAAGGTTCTAATTGATTTTGATTTTGAATTGATGTAGTAAGATAAATAATCTCTTCACCTTCTGGACATGATCCTGAATCTGATCCAACAATTAATACATGTACTGGACTCTCACAAAGACCAATTTGAGGTGGAAATACAATTAATGCATGATTTTTAGATGAATTTGAATTTAAATCATTTTCTTCATTGGAAGAAATTAATTTATTTAATAATCCAGTTTGATTTATAATTGCAATTCCTCTTACAATTGTATAAGCTATAGTATTCATAGGTTCATTAATTTGAAATAATGATGAATAATATTCTTGTGAGATTAATAATTTATTAGCTGAGAATTCAAGAAAATCTTCCTCTTCAAATGAGATTGAATGATTATTAATTTGATGTCCTAATCGAATTGACCAATTAGAATTATGTTCATTAGGTTGTTGAAGAGATAAGATTGGTCTACCAATTACTTGAACAGCTCTACCTGTGATTGCAGCAGCTCTAACAAAACCTTCAGCCCAGTCTCCTGCACCACCGTATTCTCCTAATAAAAAAGCAGCTGGTAATGCTGAAATGTTAGGTGATGCATGTCTTCCAACTGCTAATAAAATGGTTCTTAATCGATCATAAACTCCTTGCGCTGTTGGATTTAATGTTGTTGAAAGTGAAAGACTTGCAATTATTGAAATTAATTCTGGGTTTGTGATTGAGAATGGTGACTGACTCAAAAAAAAAAAAAAAAAAAAAAAAAAAAAAAATTAACCAACGGGTTATCTTTTGTTATTTTTACAAATAAATAAAAAAATAGATTATAAATAAATTCGGACAGGAATAAAAAAAACAACTCACATGGGATTGAATTATGGGGATTTAAAATAGATTGAAAGAATCTCATGAGAAGACGTTTATCGACCAAACTAAGATTATCCATTCGAAAAAGATCATGTTTTGAACCGGGTAGAGGTAAAAGAGTTCCATTAGGTCTAGCAAATATGAAAGCGTGTAATAATTGAAATGACAAGTATGGAGCGACGTTAGAAGAGATGAGTGTATCCACGAATTTTCCACGAGCAGGAACAAGAGTAGGTTGAATTGAAATAGAATAAGATGATGGTTTATTTTTATGAGTTGTAGGTTCAATTGAAATTGGACTTGAAGTTAAAGAAGGATTTGAATTGAATTTAATTGATTCAAGTTGATCGAGTGAAACAGCTGCCCAAGATTGACCATAACCAAAATTTGGATCAACTTGAAGTACTTTAATCGATGGATCAGAAGCAACAAGAAGACTAGAAAGTAGTTTTAATTTTTTAGTTTTAATTTTGTTTTAGTTTTAAAGAAAAGAAAAGAAAGCTTAACTATGATACCATTGATTCACATAAACCAGATCCTATAATTAAATAATCAAATTTATTATTTTTAATCCAATCTGAGTTTTCATTTTGGTTCATCCTTCAAATTAAGAAAAAAAAGTTGGTTTTTTTTTTTTCTAAAAAATTGAGTAAAATCATTTCGTTTTGATTTAAAGAATAAGTTTTTTTTTTTTTTTTTTTTTTTTTTTTCATCATCTGACCCTTCTCAAAATAATTAAATTTATTTTTTGTTTTCATCAAATCCTCACTTGCGATTTAGTTTTCCAGTTTTTAAAACCATCAAGTTAGACTGCCCGTCATTTAATCATCGAATCAAGAAACCTTCTTTGTCGCTCATAGGTACTCAAAAGTTTTAATGTCACGTTCTAAACTTCATTTCGTTCAATCAATTGTCTATAGCTCAGTTAACACGAATACCAAAAACACTCGCAAAATCAACCGACTACTCAGATCAATGAGTCACTCGTAGTGAATTCGATACGAATCCCACTGATTGTTCAAAATAAACTTGATTTACCTTAAAATTAATTCTATTCCTCAAATGAATTTGGGCTTTTCCGGTCAAATATGAATAGAATTATTGGACTGGACTGGCAGAATTGGTTCGTATCCCGTTTTAGCACCTCAGTTTAGTGGTTACTTTTCTGGTTACGTCTAGAGGTCAGATATAGATTTGCTTGGGAACGACAAATAACTGGTGGTATGGAACTTTTAACTGAGTCAGATTAGGTTGTATAGCCATTTTTGAACTAATTGTACTCATTTCTTTTCAACTCGCTAGATTAGTCCAATTGATTGGTCAGGAATGAATTGAGGGATGATGAAAGTCATAGTTGAATCCATCAAATGGTTCATAATAGAACTTTGCATTTTGTATATAAACTCATCTCAACATCCGGTATTCATAGGTCTTCATCCACTTCCATTCATACTTCCATTGTCTCAACATCTAAATTATTACCTTTTAATATACAACTTGATCTCAAATTAATTCTCACAAAGTACACTTTTCAAATTCTCAATTCATAAAACTTTTATAGAGTTTTTTTTTTTAAGGATCAACTTTCAATCCAAGGTTAAAATAATTTAATTCAACAATCAATTTAACCAATATGCAATTCAGTACATTATTCATTTCTACTATCGCTGCTATGATGAGCAATCAATTGGTCCAGTCCGCTCCTACATTTGTTAGTATAAAAAGGTTTAAACTCGATAATCAATCATAAACATATTTTTTTTTTTTTTTGTATCTATGATTCTTAACAGGGGGGTGCAGGTCTTGGCCTTGGTCTTGGCTTAGGAATTGGTGGAGGTCTTGGTGGCTATGGCGGAGGATATGGTAGTGGCTATGGTGGCTATGGTAGTGGCTATGGTGGC
This sequence comes from Uromyces viciae-fabae, assembly GCA_000785685.1. Classification (NCBI taxonomy): domain Eukaryota; kingdom Fungi; phylum Basidiomycota; class Pucciniomycetes; order Pucciniales; family Pucciniaceae; genus Uromyces; species Uromyces viciae-fabae. Next base: position 3,164 of record JNCO01006529.1, on the reverse strand, counting down.
TATGGTGGTGGTTATGGTGGTTATGGTGGTTATGGTGGTGGTTATGGTGGCTACGGTGGTGGATATGGTGGTGGCTACGGTGGTGGATTAGGTCTTGGTGTAAGTATTCCCACTTCAGCATCTCCTTAAAAGGATGTATTAATAATAGAATTCTTCTCCTTCAATTTTACTTTCAGCTGGGCCTGGGTGTAGGAATTGGGATATAACCACCTTCAGTTTATAATTTCTCAATGCCTCTGAAACAATTTTTTATTTATTATAAACAAAATTCATTGGGTTTCAATTTTTGTTTTTAATTTTGGATTTTGGGATATTAATTTATGGATGTTAAAATTTAAATTATCATTCTCCTAATAACTAAGATTGTTGACCTGAATTTGATAAAAAAGGTAGATTTTTCTACTCATTTTCATAGAAAAGTGAAAAGTTAAAAAAAAATAAGAAAATGAAGCAAAAAATTATCAACTACATGATCACCAATCGAACAACAATCAACTACCAAAAACTCATAACACAACCTCATATCATCAGGAGAAACTCAAATTATGATCAAAGAAATCACAAATCACACACCTTATTCTCACCATCAGTCATTACAGTTACACTTGCAATACCACTCACTGCTTACTTTATCTACCAATCTAATTTTAATCATCCAGTCTTCCCAGAATCTATTAACCAACTACTACGAAAAGCTTTAATTGCTGAACATCGATCAGATCTCCAAAAATCTCAAATTTTATTCAAACAAGCATATCAAAATGCAAAACAAATATTAAATAATCAACAATCTAATTCAGGAAAAACTAATTTAGATCCTATCAAACTATCTGGTATTGGAATAAGATGGGCTTCATTATTAGAAAAAATAAGTTTAATCGATCAGGCTATTTTAATTTATGATGTTATATTCAATGACCTTATTATTCATTCAAATCAAAATCAATCAAATCTTCAAACTCAAATTAAAGTTAGATCTATTGAAGTTGCTCAAAAATTAGCTTCATTATTTTCAGCTCAAATTAATTCATCAAAAGAAATGAATAAAATTCAAAAAAATGAAATTGAAATTAAAATTGAAAAATTATTAAGTTTTAGCGTTGAAGAAATTTTAAAATTAAAATCAATTCAAAAAAATAATAAATCAATTAAAAAAGATAATCAAAATGATTCTATTATTAGTCGCTGGTTTGGTTCATCAAAAACATCACTAATTCATCTTGATCTAAATCAAGATCATTTGGACTTACCTTCTTGGGTTGGAAGACTTAATCAAGCAAGTTGCTTCGAATCACTGGGAAGTTTTTATGCACAACGTGGCAAGATTGAGTTTGTTTGACTCTAGCCCTTTTTTTTTTTTTTTTTTTTTTTGCTATTTCTTTACCATTATAAATGAGTAAAATAGAATAATTATGATATTCAGAAAAAAAAATAAAAAGATAAACTGTTTTTTTTTGACTACTGAATCTTTTTATTGACAAAAAAAATCATAATTTATACAGGTATGCTTTACCGCTCTATTTACAAACATTGAACATACTAATACCGATTCAACATGACCCAGGATCAAAAACAAAAATGAAAAGAGAAGAACCGGAAGATGAAAGAAGTTGTCAAGCTGCTACTGTAATGAATAATATTGCATCTTTATTAATTCAAGAATATGAAAATAATAATAATAATAATATAAAACAAGATAATAACTTAAATTTGTTAAAAAATTCTTGTTCTTGGTTAAATAAATCAATTAATTTATCAAAAAAAATTTTAATTAAAAATAAAAATAATCATTCTTTTAATCTTTCTGATTGTTTGAATGTCCAGAAAATAGCAAAATCTACTCTCTCCCCCTTTTTTTTTTTTTTTTTTTTTTTTTTGAAATTTTTATTGATTAATTGAAAAGAAATTTTTTTAAAACTAATATTATTTAAAATGATGGTTAAATTGAAATTCTTTAGTTGATTTAGGTGAATTAAATGTTATTAATCAAGTCAATAATATGAATCAAAGTACTCCTGTTACTACTGATTCTTGAACCTAATATAGTTTCTTCTTAACATCTTTTAACTTTTTTTTTTTTTTGTTTTCACAAAAAAAGGAAAAATGTAATTTTTTTTCAATTCTTTTTTTATTTTTATAGGCTAATCCTGTATTTTTTTTTTATTTTTTATACATTTTAATTTATTTGATGAAGATATTTAATGATTTTCCCATTAGTTTTCATTCTTTTAATTGAAATATAGTTTTAAAAACTACTTTTTAAACTTCTTTAACTTTTGGTGGAAATTTAAATCTGGTCAATTTTCATAATTTTGTAAAGTTTAGATTTCAGGATTAAAATGTCTAAATTACCAATCTTTTTGGTTGGTTGTAAGTTATTCAATTATTCACTTTTATAGCTTATTTATAATATATTTCCCCCCCCCCCTTGTTATTTTTATTTTTAGATTTTAAGAGTGAGTTTTTTCAAGTCAGAAATTTATAAATTATATTTACTTATACCTCTTATTATAAACACCACCAATTCTAGCATATTAGGAATGTTGAGTTTTACATGCAAGATCAACCCAATGGAATCCAATATATATCTGATTACACTATCAAGTGTTTTTCTTTTTCTTGTCTTGGTTATATACTTTTTTTTTTTTTTCCTAATCAAGCTCCATTTATTTCTCCAAAAAAGAAAAAGAAAAAAAAAAAAAAAAAAACACAGATTTTTGTGGTCTTTTGATTTGTTTTAATTCATGTTAATAAACTTATCTTTCCTTTTGCATCAAATTGAGATTTATATTTATATATATACATTTTAATTAATTAATTTGTAGGTTAAACGGTATGTAGCTTTTTTTTTTTTTAAAAAAAAAAAAGTGTAGTTCTGGTTTGAGTTGTTTTTTTATTTTTTTGTGAGTTTTTTTTTTCCCTAAACAAGCCCCATTTTTTTCCAAAAAAAAAAAAAAAAAAAAAAAAAAAAAAAACACAGATTTTTGTGGTCTTTTGATTTGTTTTAATTCATGTTAATAAACTTATCTTTCCTTTTGCATCAAATTGAGATTTATATTTATATATATACATTTTAATTAATTAATTTGTAGGTTAAACGGTATGTAGCTTTTTTTTTTTTTAAAAAAAAAAAAGTGTAGTTCTGGTTTGAGTTGTTTTTTTAT
>JNCO01006528.1:0-12963 GCA_000785685.1 Uromyces viciae-fabae | reverse complement strand
ACTTGACACCATTGAGGTTGTAGCGATTCGAATTAGGTGATTCCAGGTATTTGATCCAGTTCTTGAGTGAAAAAACTGAGTTCATCAGCAGATAAATTGTGATATATAATATGGTCAGACTTGAGGCAAGGAGTTCAAAATGAAGAATATGTCAATGGTAAGCATATAGTTAAAATCTGTTTTGATATTTGGATGCAAGAAAAAAATGACTCATTTTAATGGGATTTGTATCATATGAAAGGTAAGAATCAAAGGATGAGAGGCACTGACGTGGAATCAGGTCAATTTTTTTTTATATTTTTTTTCCAAACAATTGATTGTTTAGGTGTTAACTTTGATATGTCCACAGTGAAATAATTAATTGTTTTCAAAAAAAAATGGCGGATTTGAAATGGTGAATTTGGTTGAAATCCGCCATTAATTTTGCGGATTTCAAACTAACTTTGATACCCCCTATTAAGGATATACCTTATATGAAAGTGTCTACTGTGGTAGTTTAACCTATAGTTAAAACAGTGGCACAGGTACCATTTAAAAATAAATTGTAAAGTAAATTGGGGGGGAGGCTTGAGGTAAGCTGCTCTGTCCAGAGGCCGCAGTCCTCCTCAATTTACTTATAAAGAATTGGTACAGTAAGATAAAAGGGGGAATTTCTTTTATATATCTTAAGGAGCAATTCTAGTGGAGCCTATAGCTGGGATCAGGAAATGAAGTGAAAGGGTTTACTTTGGTCTAAAGACACTGGTAACTTACTTAATTTCGTGGTTTTGAGTTGGTTTGGTTGGTTTATTGTATGTATGTGTATGGATGGAATGAATGAACCAAAAGGGGGAAAAAGAGCCAGGTATTTATAGAAAAATCCTTCCTCTAGGGCGCTCTTAATTCCTTCCATTTTCCTATGGGAATAAAATGAAAAATCTCATTCCTGTCATAGAATTATAAATGAATATTATACCCCCTTATTCTTTATTACATATTTATAGCAACTTGTAATAAAGAATAATGATATTTTCACGTATTCTATTTTACGATTTTAGACATTTCTCATGGTCTTAACTTTAAGTAAATATTTTCATTCATTTTATTTGAATTGTGTTCTAGAATTCTAGACCTTTTATGCGTGAAGAAGATGACATCATTTCTTCATAATTCCTTTTGAATTATCCTGGGAATAATTATCTGTAATTATTTTCCCAGGGTTCTACATTGTTTAAATTGTTACAATGTCGAGGAAAACTCTCTAAGTAGGTATGTGTACCTACTGTTTCAAAACTTTACCAGCCCATAACTTTTAAACTAGAGGAGCTACGTCAATTCTGACTGAATTTCATGTATGTACAGATCTTAGAGTATGTGATAATCATACTCTAAGCGTCTACATGTAAATTATAATTATTCTTGCTTTGTGTAATAATTATTCTTATGGGCTAAATACATCAAGAAGGGTTTAGAAATAAAGGGTGGCTCCGCAGAGTGACCTAGGTTAGTTTTTGATGAGAATTCAGGAAATGTAATAATATTTTATGAATTCCTTATAATTGCGAAGATATTCAAGATTTCTTATGTTAATAACTAATATTTTATTATTTGTAGGTTGTATTGGATAAGTATTTTATCTCACAACCTGACAGTTTGTGCTCTTGAAGCTTTTTAAGTACCTGTGTAACATCAGAGAGATGTTCCAAGCTTGTGCAGGAGAAAATTAAGATGTTGTCAATATAAACAAAGCAGCTGATATAATGAAATTCACAAAGAACATATTGAATAAAGCGTTGAAAACACGCTGGGGCGTTCGCCAATCCAAAAGGCATGACCTTATACTCAAATAATCCCCAGGGAGTACAGAAAGCAGTTTTCAACTCATGTCCTGGGGCCACTCTTAATATATTCAAAGCTGCCTTAAGGTCTATTTTTGAACAGAACAGACAACCCTGAAGCTGATTAGCAAGTTGACTCAAAATAGGGATAGGATAACTGTCCCTTATAGTCATGGCATTCAATCCTCTGTAATCAACACAGGGGCAAGGCTTTTTACCGGGACTTCTTACCAAAAAATTGGTGCAGCAGCAGTTGATGAAGAAACTGTGATAAAGCCCTTCTTAACATTCTCATCTATATCTTACTTCAGTTGGGACATCTCCTCTAGAGACAAATTATCCGAACTCCCAAATGGAGGGACCACCCCTTCTTGTAGATTAATTGTGATATCCATAGATCTATGGGGCGGCAGCGTACAATTATCCTTTGGGAGGAAAACATCAGAAAACGGTTTAAATTCTGATGGGAGTGAAAACTTTGGGAAATTATCCTCAAGATCCTCCTTGATTTTTTGCATAATCTACCACAAAAACTGGGATGGAACCCAAAATGAAACAATGACCATCTTTTTCACTCCCCTCACACTGCCAGGTTTGCTTGTCAAGGCAAGGGAGACCAAAAATACTGTCTACTGACCCAAGACGAGTGACTCCAAAAGAGCAACTGAAGTCGGTGGCTTTTCCTTGATCAGATTGCAGCCTAATTTTTCCTACCCAATCCCTTGTCACTAATCCTCCTACCCCCTCCTTTCCATCAAAAAAAACACAGCGAATCGGGTTTTTTTTCTTGCAAGTAGGTAACCAATTTTGAAGGATGAAATCTTTGCTGATTATTGGCCATCAAGCCAGTATCAACCAGTACCTTAGCAATTGCAGGCAAAACGGTTCGAGTTTTCAGAGAAGCTGGGATAAGAATCCTACCCACCTGTGAACAATCCAACTGAACCTTCACCGTGAAAACCTCAGCCTTGTTGACTTCATCATACACCTCATCAAACCCAAAATTTTGCGAGTTCTGAACCAAAGTCGATGGGTCCAACAATTTGGCTTCAGTTTCCTTTGTCTCTTCGCCAAATAACCCAGAAGGAGACCATTGAGGAAACAGCAGGGAAGAAGAATAGGAGGAATTGGGGTGTAGAAGGGAGTTATTTGGAATTGGGGCACCAACCATCAAGTGCCCAGGACCCACTATCTTTTCCCCCGGTGGTTGAGGCCCAAAAAGAAACCTGCATTCCTTGCAGAGGTACCACTGTCTTATATTTTTGAAAAAATAGTTGGTGAGCTCTAAAGGTAGCCGGTGGATTGGGAAAGTCCCTAGAATGAGTATGGGATGGAGGTTTAGTTTTATGTAAACAACAAAAACAGACCATCTGACCTAAGCAAACTTGGCAAAATTCTTGATTAAAGGCTTGATCCAGGCAATGGGGGGATGTAGTGGTTGCATCAATATCCATGGCGTCTCCAGATCTGGACGGATGTGGATGTTGATAAATACCAGCAGGGATAGAAAGATATTGTTGAGACAAGGAATGATGTTGAGACAGAGGGTGAGACTGTGATTGTTGAAATCTTTACCCCAGAATCCTGGATATGTGATCTACTTGTTGAGTGGCTTCCAAGGCTAATCAAATTTTCCCTGCCAGAGTGTTAGTTCCAAGCCATTTGACTGACATGGCTCTTTTAACACTTTATGGGTTTAACCCTTTGGCGTATTTTTCAATACAAGCATCTTTCAAATTTAACTACAAGATAAACAAGTGAAGCATAGCGGGAATCGTACTCCCCAATACTCTGCTTCCCTTGTTGACACACGGCCAACACCAGCCGGGCATTTTCGAAACAAAACTTGTCTCCAAATATTTCCACCATCCCCTTCTTGAATGCTTGTACAGAGCTTAGAATTGGATGCTTGAATGGTACTCGATCTAGATAAGTATACATTTCCATAAACCCCTGAGCTCTGGCGTTTGAAATGATGAACGAGTCATACCAGTTGGAGGCCGGACAAGGACCCCTACAATTTTCAGAGGGAAAATACCCAAAATCCTTCGATATTGAGACTACTATGTGTGTCTCGGAAGAAAGCAAAGACACCCTAGGATAAAAAAAATCCCAAACTATGTGCAAAAAGGAGGTTAACTGAGAAGAATCCCCAGAGGACCAGACATCACCCGATTTTACTGGCTCAATGGGAGTACCGTCCAGGGAGAATTCTTGGAGGAGAGCAGGTCGGGCAAAGATAGAAGGGGAAGCTGTAGTTACCAATTATTGGGTGGTAGCAGTGGTGGAAAAGGGGGAGGAGTTGTAAAAGGAACGGAATGTGAATTGGGAGTGGTTGATGGGTAAAGAAAGATCTTACACCAAAGTTGAAACAGGTCTTGAACTATCCATACGGGAAAGTAACTGTTCCAGTGCTTTACTAATGACATCCATGTGGGAATTAATCTGGTCCAGACAAGAGTCATCAGAGCAAAGGGGGGCAGATGACGGAGTGGCACTATCAACTGCAGTAGTCATACCAGAAGGTGGGGGAAGAAAGCGGTGTCAGGAACAAAAGAAGTGACACAATATTATAGACGGGACAGAAGGAGTGGTGCGAGAGAGATGGGGTGGAGGCTGTTGGACAATATGCCAAATGGAACCCGAGCTGTCAATGTTTGACGCGGTTGATGACTGAAATTGACTAGAAAGACAAGAGGAAGTAGTATCTTATGGAGTATGCCAATCAGTGTCTTTAACCGAAGAAGCTGAGGATGGGGAATTTGGGAAAGGGGCGGAAGACGGTGTGTTACTCTAAAGTGGATTCAATAAAAAAATTATTATTTCACCCTCCTGAAGGAGCAGGAATTCTTTAGTTTTTATTTCAGAAATAGATTCTACACCCAAATTAACCCCTAGTCACTCACCAAAGCCATATCAATAACTCCACTAGTTCAAGAGCTACTCAAGGCAGAAGACTTAAATAGGGTACTTCGAAGACGGTGTGTTACTCTAAAGTGGATTCAATAAAAAAATTATTATTTCACCCTGAAGGAGCAGGAATTCTATAGCTTTTATTTCAGAAATGGATTCTACACCCAAATTAAGTCCTAGTCACTCACCAAAGCCATATCAATAACTCCACTAGTTCAAGAGCTACTCAAGGAAGAAGACTTAAATAGGGTACTTAGAATTATTTCACAACATCACAATCATTATGAGTACAGCTTTATGCATCACAAAATAAGATATAAGTCAATAAACAATAACAAATACCACATAATCCATATCTGCTATCACATATCCAATACAAGTTTCATAGATAAGAGGCTATGACCTCATTCACTGTACATATTCAACTACCACAGAATACACACACACTCACACATGTTTAGAAAGCCTCTGACCTCATATTACAGTTCCCACTTGTTTCAAAAGGGATTAGCCCACATGTCTAGAAGGAGATAAGATAAGATACACTAGCATTGATGTCATGTCTGTGCACTGTATGATATTCTGACACCCTGTTTGTTTTACCCTGTTTTTCACACCATTTGTCTATATAAAAAGCTCTCTCCTAAGTGTTTTCCCCCCATCTAATCCATCTGATCATTGCCTGATTTATCAGCAAAATTATCCCCAGTCCAATAAATAATACTTACATACCCAAGGAAATAAATACTTAATACTCATTAAAACCTCAGTGTGTAGCCATTGCTCACATTCATTTTTACCTTTGCCTGGACCACTGATGTCATGTCTGTGCACTGTATGCTTTTCTGACACCCTGTTTGTTGTACCCTGTTTTTCACACCATTTGTCTATATAAGGAGCTCTCTCCTCAGTGTTTTCCCCCCATCTGTTCAGCAGAGAAATCCTATCTAATCTAATCCATCTAATCTGCCCAAAATCTGATTGGAGAGGAAATTATCCCCAGTCCAATAATAAATAACACTTACATACATACCTATAAAGAAATAAATACTTACATTCATTGAACCCTTCAGTGTGTAGCCATTGCTCACATTATTCCCCTTCCTTGTAGGAGCCACAGAGGACTTGACTCACATCCCCTGCTCCCACAGCTATCCTGCTGTCTTGTACCTTTAAAGAAATAAATACTTACATTCATTGAACCCTTCAGTGTGTAGCCATTGCTCACATTATTCCCCTTCCTTGTAGGAGCCACAGAGGACTTGACTCACATCCCCTGCTCCCACAGCTATCCTGCTGTCTTGTCCATTTTCTTTTCCAAACCAAATCTGAGTGCTGGAAACACTCTCTTAAACTCCTAATCTTTCTTACCATCAACAGGTGTAGCCTTGCTCCCTATCATCCCCCATCAGTAAACCTTTCTAAGACTCTCTTTTTACCCCAGGAAGGCAGAGTCTTCACTCCATCATACTTTCCTAAATTCTACTTTAAGTTTTAAAATCAACTTTAGCCTCTTTTAGAGTCTCACAACGGTGGCAGAGGAACGGAAGACAGAGAGCTTGGAGGATGACAGCACAGAATTTTGGCTAAATGATTACAGATAGTACCAAGGTATTCCTTGAGAGATTTATAATCTGATGTTTTATTTTTCTTTGTATATATTGTATAAGAAAAGATAACAATAAAATCTTTTAGATGATAAATAAAAGAAGACAAAATAACTCTCTTAAGGAAAACTAGAAAGAAAAAAACCCGCTTTTATAACAAAAACTGCAAGAAAACAAAAAGAAAAACAACCAACGATTTTGCTTGATAGATAAGAGAAAGGAAAAAAACCAAGAGAGAAAAGTAAGGAAAATAGAATTTCATCAAAAGAAAGGACAACACAAGAAAAGGAAAATAAAATATATGGCAATAATGTGCAAAAGGGATATTTTAATCAAAAAAACCAAAAATACTCATTCCTATTCTGAAAACAAAATTTTTTTGTTTGGGGGTTTTTAGGCTTGAAGTTGACAAGGAGCCAGAAAGTGAGCAACACCCAATCCAACAGAAAGCTTGTGTGCGCGAGAAAATGGGATCCAAGTGAGATATGATAAAAGTTTAAGCAATCATACACTAAATTTCATTTTAAAGAGAAAATTAAGTACTTTTGTAAGCAATGCAGGCAAGATAATTGCTTCAAAGACAATCGGGGTGGTAGGAAAGTGTGTGCTCATGTTGTGATTGACCAGAGATATCAAAAATGTTTGATTTTGGAGAGTTTTGAGAAACAATTTATAAAGGTGCTGAGACAGAATTGTGTGGTGGTTCAATGTTGCAGCAGCTGGGGTTGAACTGATGTGAACCCCCTTGTAAGAGTCTGGGTGTTGCATCACTTTTTGAAACACTAAAAACCGCACCATGGGAGGAAGATGCCCAATAGATTTCATTGACCAAACTGCAAAATGTGTGTGACAGTCCACTTACATTCAATGGGGCCTTTTACACCTATGGTGACAGTGTATATGTACTTCATAGGTCCCGGGCTAAGAGCAACTCCAGCAGCCTTGCTATACAGAGGCCTGTGACCCTAATTTGGTGGGTCTGAGCATCCAACAGACTTGCTATCTGACTCACAAAAGGATCCAAATTTTATCCAGACTTTCCAAATGCCTTATAAGTTTGTAGCAACAAAGCTTTAAATGCTACAATCCATGTATTGGTATTTATGGGGGATTGTGATGTTAAACAGATACAATCCAGTGTACCGGTATTGGCCCTGTTTACTGATACAATACCCTTTTTTCTCAAGGTCTGGATTGGAATTTGTGATCCAATACCCGTACTTTGTGGTTTCTGGAGTGCCTCTGGCGATCCACTACAAATAAATACAATGTATTTATCCCAATAAATACAATTTATTCATCCCAATAAATAAAATGTATTTATCCCAATAAATACAATGTATCTATACCAATATATACAATGTATTTATTGGGAGTTTGGGAATATTCCATATTCCATCAGATTTCTAGGTACCTGCCAGGGGGTTTAACCAAGACCCATGGCAAGAAAATATTGAGTAATCAACCTGTGGTATACTCTCACTCGATTTTCTGCCCTCCTTCCTAATTAATTATTACTCAAATAGTACATCCATTTTTTTTTTGCTTTATTTTATCTTGTTTCATAATTCATAAATATTTGACCAACCTCAATTTCTACCTTTCCTTCTACCAGCTACTCAGATGGCCCAGGCCTATGGAAAAAATCTCTCCCCTCCATCTCAGAGTCAGGACAATGGGACAAAGAAGCATCCCCTCTTTAGCTCCATCCTGCCCTCCATCCTATCCCACCCTGTGCCCTCCTTCCCGAAAATCTTCCCTTCCACCTACACCTTCTCACACAGACCCAAATTTCATTCAACCTAGTAATGACTTGTGGAAATCATTAACCACTCGTCAATAGTCAAGCTATACTAAAATAAAAAAAAACCTGCCACAAACTCTACCTAATCTAGTTTTCCAGAGGGAAAACTCACATCCAAAAAATCACAATCATCCACCAAAAAAAGTATCCCAAAGAAGAAATTCAGTAAGAAGCGCCACCTCACTCCTGAAGATACCGACGTGACATCAGATCAAGCTGCCTGCATTGTTATAAAGGTTCTAAAAACAAAAACCACCAGAAAAATGCAGTCAATCAAAGTGAGTTGCTTTCACCATTACACCTACCTAAAATCCCTTGATACCTGAGTGATACCTGCAGCTTACCACATCTAAACACAACCTGTTGTAAATTATTTGTTCCACACCAATTTCCTAATTATGCCCCAATATTCATTTTCAATAAAATCCATAAACTCATGATACAAATTTTTGGAAATTTTAAAGTGCCCCGCGCCACCTTTTTACTACCCCTCCCAGGGGTGTCCCAAATTTTTGTGGTTTGGGAAAAAAGAAACAGTTTTTTTCTGTCTTTTTCTATTTTTTCCTGTTTTTTTCTTGTTCTATTTTTATTTATTGATGTTATTTGTAATTAACTTCTTCTTCTTGATGCCATGTATGGGTTACATAGTTTCTTTAGAAGAAATCAAGAAAAAAAAAGCTAAACATCAATTAAAGAAAATCATTGTAATCACTGACAAAGCCGTTTTTAATGATGGTTTATCACTTGTAAATACATATTAAATACATCATAAGTCCATAGTACATGAATATGAGGGAAAGATATGTAGTTACAACCTAGTGTTCCAAATTTGAGAGCTGAAAAGGTTGTAACTTTTTTTTGAGGGATTACACAGAGTTTTAGATGATAGTTTCTAGCCCAACTACTTTCATGGAGCCCAGAAATATGCATTAAGAGGTGTATAAGTATTTTTCAAGCAGTAAAAATTCCTTGTGAGTTTCTTTTTTTGTTTTGCAGGCCAGGGGTAGTCAAGAGGTGGTGCGGGGCACTGTATAGTGTCTGATAAGTGAAAAATCCTTGTCACATTTTTCTCTCTCCAATGGAGGCAATGAAAAGATGAAAACATGCATGCAAAATAGGTCTGAAAGGAAATACACAAATGTTAACACACATGAAAAGACTTGGAAAGATCAATCCATCAACCACCAACCCACTAAAGATACATCCATCTTATATCCCCATAAGCTTTGTTCTACTCTTCACCCTCTTTTTTTTGTATTTCTACTCTTCAGTATAATTATTTTATAGGGGCGTGCTAAACCGACACCCCTGATTTACTAAAACGACACCCTGGCCGTCGGTACGACGGCCAGGGGTGTCGTTTTAGTTAATTTTGACTTGGGGGGTGTCGTTTTAGACACCCCGGAAAAAAAATAAAAAAACCCCCCCGGGGGTGTCGTTTTAGAAAAATACAAAAAAAAAAATGGTAAAAAAAAAAGAAAAAAAGGTAAAACAAAATTAGAAAAAACAGAGAAAATAAAAGATGAGAAAAGAAGAGATAATAGAATAAAAAAAAAGCAGAAAAAAAGAAAGAAACTAAATGAAGAAAAAAAAAAAAAAAGAGAAAAAAGAATAACAGAGCAAACAAAAGAAAGAAGAGAAAAAAGAAGAAGAGAAAAAAAATGAGAGAAAAAAGGAAAAAAAAGAAGAAGAAGAAACAGGAAAAAAGAGAAAGGAGAAAAAGAAGAACAAAAAGAAGAAGAGTAATAAGAAAAAAAAAGAAGGAAGAAAGAAAAAAAAAGAAGAAAAAAAAGAAAAAAAAAAGAAGAAAAAAAAGCAGAAAAAAAAGAAGAAAAAAAAGAAGAAAAAAAAGAAGAAAAAAAAGAAGAAAAAAAAGAAGAAAAAAAAGAAGAAAAAAAAGAAGAAAAAAAAGAAGAAAAAAAAAAGAAAAAAAAGAAGAAAAAAAAGAAGAAAAAAAAGAAGAACAAAAAGAAGAAAAAAAAGAAGAAGAAAAAAGAAGAAAAAAAAAAAGAAAAAAAAGAAGAAAAAAAAGAAGAAAAAAAAGAAGAAAAAAAAGAAGAAGAAAAAAGAAGAAAAAAAAGAAAAAAAAGAAGAAAAAAAAGAAGAAAAAAAAGAAGAAAAAAAAGAAGAAAAAAAAGAAGAAGAAAAAGAAGAAAAAAAAGAAGAAAAAAAAGAAGACAAAAAAGAAGACAAAAAAGGCAAAAAAGAAGAAGAAAAACAGAAGAAGAGAAGGAAGAAAGAAAAGAAGAAGAAAATAAAAATGAGGAAAAGAAGAAAAATGAGGAAAAGAAGAAAAAAAAAAAGAAGAAAGAAGAAAAAAAGAAGAAGAAAAAAAGCAAAAATCCTTTCTTTAAAAAGAATCAAGAAGCAAGAGTAAAAAAAATGAGAAGAAAAGAAGACAAAATCCCCAATTTCCTCCATTTTGTATCCTTTTTTTTCCTTCTCTCTTTCTGTCTCTCTTTTTTTTTGTCTTTTTTTCTCTTTTTTTACAACTTTTTTTTGTATTTTTTTTACTTTTGTTTCTTTCTATTTTTATCATCTTTTTATTCCCTTTTTTTCCCTTTGTTTAATTTACTTTTATTTATATTTTTTTTTTCTTTTCCTTTTCTTTTCCTTTTTCATTTTTGTTTCTTTTTTTCTTTTTCTTTTTTTCTTTTTCTTTTTCTTTTTTTTTCTTTTTTTTTTTCTTTTTTTTCTTTTTTTTTCCTTCTTTCTTCTTTTTTCTTTTTTCTTTTTTTTTGTTTTTTCCTTTTTTTTTTTTCTCTTTTTTTTTTTACTTTTTTCTCTTTTTTTTCCTTTTTTTTTTCTTTTTTTTATCTTTTTTTTATCTTTTTTTTTTTTTTTTTTTTTTTTTTTTTTTTTTTTTTTTTTTTTTTTTTTTTTTTTTTTTTTCTTTTTCTTTTCTTTTTCTTTTCTTTTTCTTTTTTTTTCTTTTTTTTTCTTTTTTTGTTTACTTTTCTTTCTTTTTCTTTCTTTCTTTTTGTTTTTCTTTTTTTTCTTTTTTTTTCTTTTTTTGTTTACTTTTCTTTCTTTTTCTTTCTTTCTTTTTGTTTTTCTTTTTTTTTCTTCTTTTCTTTTCTTTTTCCTTTTTTGTTTTTTTGTTTCTTCTTTACTTTTCTCTTTCTTTCTTTTTTTTCATCTTGTTTTTCTTTTTTTTTTGTCCTACCAAAACAACACCCCATGGGGGGGTGAACTTACTAAAGCGACACCCCCCGGGGGTGTCTTTTAATTTTTTTACCAGGTGTCCAAAACAACACCTGGTGCGGGTCATTTTGTACTAAAACACTTTTCTCTTTCTTTCTTTTTTTTCATCTTGTTTTTCTTTTTTTTTTGTCCTACCAAAACAACACCCCATGGGGGGTGAACTTACTAAAGCGACACCCCCCGGGGGTGTCTTTTAATTTTTTTACCAGGTGTCTAAAACAACACCTGGTGCGGGTCATTTTGTACTAAAACGACACCCGGTACGTCGCGAGGCAAGCCTCTCGACCTACCTTTGACCGAAGGTGTTGTTTTAGTAGATTAGGGGTGTCGTTTTAGCACACCCCTATTTTATAAATTTAGGGTTTTGATTTCCGCACACGGTCAAACCCGCGTTTACACATGGTTTTGACCGCCAGGGGACGTCAGACTTTTTTTTTTAAAATATTTTTAAAAAATACTTTCAGAGTCCTCAAATTACCAAAATTTTTTCCTAGTATCCTGAGCCCCCTGCTTCATATTCTGAAGTTTTTAGAGCCAAAAAGAAAATAGAAAGTACCCCATATATAGGGATTACACAAAATCAAAGAAAAAATAAAAAAAAATAGTTAGTGCGGGAAAGATGGGCTAAAACCTTTATCACATGTAATTCCACCCTAATCGAATGTGGGATAAAAATTTTATTGACGGGGAAGAAAAAAAAGTATGTTTTACGTTTACTTTTGCAAAAAAATTGGTTAGATGCCCGCCTGCTGGAAAGGGACAAGGCCAACGCAGGCTCATGTTAGCGACTTCAGCGCAAAGTGATCTTAGCAGCTGTAAAGAAATGACAATACTTCCATGGGAATAGAGGATATACTCATAGATTCACTTCAGTGCTTGGCAAACGGCATCAGACTTTGGGAATGCTATAATGGAAGCTACACAGATATTTGTTACAACAGGGTCCTAAAACGGAAGACCTTTTTTTGCAACAGTTCCAAAAACCTGACCTCAATTGTTGGGTGATGTCTCAAAGCAGGCAAACCTTCACAATATGACCGGCATTATAATGCAATCAATAAGCGGCAAATCTTTATATTTAATTCCTCAATACACAGTAGTGCCCTCCTCAAAATGACATGCTCAAATTCTCTAGTTAAATAGGAAAGTTGATACTTTGCAATCTCTCGAATGAAGGATTGATGTAGAAATATAACTTTAACCTTGTTATGTATGTGATAACAAATTTGGGCAAATTTTAGAGCGGAAACATAATCTATCATCTCCAAAAAGAGAGCAAATAAAAAAGTGTTTGCAATACAATCTCACAAAGTGATTTCATTATAACTTAGTGAGAGCAATCATCACATAGCGTTCAGAGCTTTGAGGTGACGCTTGCCATCACCTAAGATGTCTGCATTAGTATTCTTCTTAGCATGAGTATTGACAAATGGGGTTGATGACGCCTCCGCCATTTCACCATCTTCCAACAGATTAGCATCAGGTACATCACTGGATCAGCTATTATTTCCAGAGACTTGTGAAGTGTTAATTTCTGAGATCATGAGGCTGAGAAGAGAGTAGAGAGAGGTTGAACCAGGAGCAGATTGGTTGATTTGAAAAAGGAACTCGACTGGAT
>JNCO01006527.1:0-12963 GCA_000785685.1 Uromyces viciae-fabae | reverse complement strand
GAAAAAATGAAAAAATGAAAAAATGAAAAAAAGAAAAAATGAAAAAATGAAAAAATGAAAAAATGAAAAAATGAAAAAAAGAAAAAAAGAAAGAAAAAAAAAAAAAATGAAAAAATGAAAAAATGAAAAAATGAAAAAATGAAAAAATGAAAAAATGAAAAAATGAAAAAATGAAAAAATGAAAAAATGAAAAAATGAAAAAATGAAAAAAAAATGAAAAAAATAAAACAATAAAAAAATAAAAAAATAAAAAAATAAAACAATAAAAAAATAAAAAAATAAAAAAATAAAACAATAAAAAAATAAAAAAATAAAAAAATAAAACAATAAAAAAATAAAAAAATAAAAAAATAAAACAATAAAAAAATAAAAAAATAAAAAAATAAAACAATAAAAAAATAAAAAAATAAAAAAATAAAAAAATAAAAAAATAAAAAAATAAAAAAATAAAAAAATAAAACAATAAAAGAATAAAAAAATAAAAAAATAAAAAGATAAAAAAATAAGAAAATAAAAAAATAAAAAAAGAAGAAAAGGAAAAAATAAAAAAAGAAAAAAAGGGAAAAATAAAAAAAGAAAAAAATAAGAAGATAAGAAAAGGAAAAAATAAAAGAAGAAAAAAATATAAAAATAAAAAAAGTAAAAAAGAAAAAAATAAAAGAAAAAAAGAAAGAAAAATATAAAAATAAAAAAAAATAAAAAAATGAAGAAAAGAAGAAAAAAAATCATTAGATAAAAAAGGAAAGAAAGAAATAAGAAAACAAATAAATAAATTAGAAGAGAAATGAATAAATAGAGAAATTCAAAAATTAGAAAAAAAAGGGAAAGAGAAAGGAGAAAACTGGCTTACTTCAAGATCATTGCATTTGCGCCACTGGGGATCAAAATCCTCTACTTTGAACTGAATATTTTTCCTTTGTGATTCTCTGATTTTGTGCACACAAGGAATTCCCATGAAATTTGAATAAGAACAATTAATACAAACAGTAGATTTTTCACTAGAAATATGGGAAGCATGGCAGATTTCAACCGCATAATGAGTGATTTTTTACTTCAGAGAGGAAATTGAAGGAGGTAAACCAATAATCAATTGAATAAGAATTTAAGAATGAATTAATTTTAAGAATAAATTGATTTTAAGATAATAAAATTTTTTTTAATAAATATGATATGAAGATGAGAAAAATTTATAAACAAAAGATAATTTTATTTTTTATTTGTATTTTTTTAAATTGTTGATTTTTATTCTTGTTCTCGAAATGTCTTAATGATTTTTACCTGTTGACCAAAATTTAAGAAAAATACAGAAATCATTAGCTTGCTCAACAGGAAAAAGAATTCATTACATCACAATTCTTTTAAAGAAATGAATCCTATGACGTAATGATTCATTTATTTAAATTTGAATATTTTTATCAATTTCTGTGGTATTTATTCATCGCAAAGCAATTTATTATAAATTAAAACTTAAAAAACATGATATATCATTCTGTAATTAATTCTAAATATGTGCTTTAATTATTTTACTGTCTTCCAGAATGGTAAAATTCAAAGTTTTTAATCAAATATATATTAAATAGGGCTTTGTTTTCCGCACACGGTCAAACCACAATTACACATGGTTTGGCCGGCGCAGAGATGTCCGACAGCTGCGTGAGGGCACATGGTTTTCTGCACCCACACACGGATTTCAAAAGTTGAGCTAACGCGCTCACCATGGGAAAACTGGGCTCTCTGGCTGTCCAGTGACACCAAAATAACAAAGGGGCCCTTTGTACTTTTGGTGTCACTGGTCAGCCAGTGAGCCCGTTTTTCCCATGGTGGCTGCAAGGTAGCTCAAAATTTTTGGACACATCTTCCAAACGCATCCAGCGCATTTTCTCAGAGAAAAACCTTCCAAAACCGCCTCAAACTCAGAAAACGATCAAAATCAAACCAACACCCCAATTAATTCATCATTCCTCACTCAAAAATCAGCCAAAAAAAAAAAAAGAACCACCAAAAGGTATGTTGTTTCAAAATTACCTATATTTTTCTTTTGAACAATTTTAAGCAACAAAAACATTAATTTTCTCTCTTTTTTTTTACTCCATTATCAAAAAATTAAAATAAAATTCCCTGCAATTTTCCTCCTTCTAAATCATAACCCTACTCCATCCCAATAGGCCTCAGCTTCATCAAAATCTTTAAAATAAAAAAAAAAAACTTTGGTAAGGAATTTAAATATTTTATTTATTTTTTTTTTTTGAATTAAAAATTGTTCACTAATTTTGCATTCTGTTACACTTTTATTTTTTTTTATTCTTTTTATTTAGCTTTGAATAAAATAAATATTGAATATAATTTAAAAAAAAATGCTTTCTCTTCTTTCTATTAAATAAAAATTAAAATGAACAACACAACCCACTCCCCTCCTGCTGAACTTGACCACTCTGCCCCTCAAAATGTGATACCAATGGCTCTAGCTCCCCCACCCATGAATAATATTTCTCTAGCACCCCTTTCTATGAATGATTTGGCTCTAGCACCACCACCTGAAATTTCATACGCAACATCCAAAGAACTCTATGCTGCTGCTCAACTCTGGGAAAAAAATCACATTTCTGCAGTTGTCATCACAAACTCAACTTAATCTGGAGTTGAACAAAAAATTACTTATGGCTGCAACCAATCTGGGAAAGAAAATCTTTTTGAAAATGATAAGCTTGTTCAAACAAAGAAGACCAATTGTCCATTCAAATTTACTGGTAGTTTTTATAAAAAGGTGGGCCAATGGAAAATTGTCATTAAAAACACTGAGCATAATCATTCTGCCTCAAATGATCCATCAACCCATTCAGTTCATAGAAGACTTCAACCTGAAGCCAAAGTTTTAGTTGAAAAATTGTCTAATGCTGGTGTCAAACAACTTCAAATTAAAAATGCTCTGATGTCAGAAGCCAATAATCCCATCAATTCCAACTTGAACACTCTTTACAATTATTGAAAATTTCTCAGAATAAATCATCTTGAAGGAAGAAAATCAATTGAAGCACTTTCAAATGAAATAAAAATTTGGAAATGCAACCACCAGTTCAATCTTGATTCTGATTCCTCTTTCAAAGCTCTTTTATTTGATCATCCTGATTCATTTTCAATTGCCAGAAGATATTCAACTACATTTTTTATTGATTGCACATACAAAACAAATAAATTCAAAATGCCCCTTGTTCACATTGCTGGTATCAATGGATCAATTCATACCTTTTCTGTTGATGTCTGTTTCCTCTCTCAAGAAAAAGAAAAAGATTAATATGTCTGGGCTCAACATGAATTATCAACAACTCTGAACAACATTTCTACCTCAGTAATGAACATTGACAAAGAACAAGCTCTCATTAATGCAATGTCTCAAGTTTTTCCCTCTTTTTATAAAATTCTCTGCACATGGAATATTTCTAAAAACATCACCACTAATTGTAGAAAACACTTCATGCCTGAAGAAAGCTGGTCTAATTTTTGCAAATACTGGAATTTTCTTGTTGAATCCGCTTCCATTTGTTTTTACCATTCTAATTTCACTCAAATCACCCAAGATTGGAATCCCCCCACTACTAATTACATACTAGACAACTGGATTCCTCTAAAAGAGCATTTTGTTGCCTGCTACATCAAAAAAACTTATCACTTTGGCAACACTACTACATCAAGAGTTGAAGGTTTACATGCTTACATCAAAATATTCCTCCATAGCTCCACTGGTTCTTTTTCTGCTTTTCTTAGCCAAATTTTACAAGGCCATCTCAATTCAAACTCATGAAATCAAAATTCAATTCAGTCAGAGAAACCACAAAGAACTCACTGGTTTACCTCCTTCTGTTTCCTCTCTGAAGTATCAAATCACTCATTATGCCCTCAAAATCTGCCATGCTTCCCATATTTCTAGTGAAAAATCTACTGTTTTTATTAATTTTTCTTATTCAAATTTCATGGGAATTCCTTTTGTGCACAAAATCAGAGAAGCACAAGTCAAAAATATTCAGTTCATAGTAGAAGATTTTCATCCCCATTGGTGCATATGCAATGATCTTGAAGTAAGCCATTTTTTTCCTATTTCTTTCCCTTTTTTTTCTAATTTCGGAATTTCTCTATTTATTCATTTCTCTTCTAATTGATCTATGTGTTATCTTATCTCTTTCTTTGATTTTTTATTTAATTGTTTTTTTTCTTCATTTCTTTATTTCTTTTTTATATTTTTCTTTCTTTCTTTTTTACTTTTTACTTTTTTCTTTTTTATATTTTTCTTTATTTCCTTTTTTATATTTTTCTTTCTTTCTTTTTTACTTTTTACTTTTTTCTTTTTTATATTTTTCTTTATTTCTTTTTTTCTGTTTTTCTTCTTTTATTTTTTTATCTTTTTGTTTTTTTGTTTTTTTTCTTTTTTTCTTTTTTCCTTTGGGGGGCGCTAAAACCACGATACCTTATTGTATAAGTATTGTATATGATACCTTATTGTATAAGTATTGTATACGATACCGTGGGCCCCCATAAATGACCGTATACAACAACGGGGGCACCTTTTTTGTTGTATACGGTCTGTGAAACTCCCCAGGGGGCAGGAAATTATTGTATATGACATTCCAGGGTCCACGGCTATGGTATACAATAGTTTCGCGTACCCCGGTATTGTATACAATAGTCAAAATACCTTATACGATATTTTGGCACCCTGAGACTATCGTATACTATAGTTTTAGCCCCCAAACGGTATCTTGCGGGGGTTTTAAACCCCCAAAGGGGGCCGTGCCAAAAAAATAGCCAAAAGATTTGCAGTGGGTGGATCAACAATTGATCCAAACTGCCTAAATTGGCACCCCTTCCCTACCTCGTGGGGAAACAATAGTTGAACCACACATTGCGTACCCACTCTCACATTTCCAAAACTTACCACTGGTTAGTAAAGGTTGATGTTGAAGTTTGGGCTGAGATTTTGAAGGGCTGATGCAATTTTATTTTTTGGTTTTTTTTGTAAGAAAAAAACGTTCAAACAGTACACTTACTTAAAAATATGGAACAAAATTCTGGTGAAATCATACAGGGGTCTCCTAAAGACCACATTGCTTACTTAAAAATATGGAACAAAATTCTGGTGAAATCATACAACGGTCTTCTAAAGACCACATTGTAAGTTATTAATACAGAATCCATTATTTTTATGGGACCCATGTTTGATTAATCAATTGTTTTGATTTTTCTTGATAGTTGACAGAAGAAGAAACAGGAAATCTGGTTCCGATTCTGGAAGACTTAAATACTGTTGATTATACAGTTGGAGGTGCATATTTTTTGACTTTTTTTGGCAAATAGGTGATAACTCTAATGTTGGGTTTTTTGCATTTTTATTGTAGAGCCCCTTGCTCCCCCACCCACATATAGATTTAAAGACAAAGTGTTTGCTTTCTTGTTTGGCCAAAAATGGGCCTATTTGCATGGATACGACATTGTTAAGGCTAATTTGAATAATTATCACATGACTTTAGCCTGTGATCTGTGGGGTGAGAACAATGTCCAGGAAGTAGCCCGAAAGAAAGTGACATCAACTAGGAAGTGTGGGTGTCCCTTTCGATTATATTGTAGCAAAAAGGTCAGTAATGACTTTTGGGAAGTCAAATACAATGTTGAAAAGGGAACACAGCTCCACAATCACCCACCTGCAAAAAAACAAGTGAGAGAGGCATCAAGAAGTGAATGTTCTCAAACTCAAGATAAGACAAAAGAGAAGCACTACCACCCAGCAACCTGGCAGCCACAAGCGTCTGTAGCCTAGTTGGTAAAGGCAGCACTCTAGTATGTGTCTCAGCTATGCTGAGGTCATGGGTTCGACTCCCATCAGACACATCTTTATTTTACAGTCTCTACAGGTGTTGAGGTGATGATGTGTGCTAACCGTGATGTATCACCACAGTCTTGAAATTCTGTCGGATTGACCCACAAGCACTACCACCCAACAACCTGGCAGCCACAAGCGTCTGTAGCCTAGTTGGTAAAGGCAGCACTCTAGTATGTGTCTCAGCTATGCTGAGGTCATGGGTTTGACTCCCATCAGACACATCTTTTCCGCCAAAGCTGCATAATCTGCTGTCCCTTTCGATTATATTGTAGCAAAAAGGTCAGTAATGACTTTTGGGAAGTCAAATACAATGTTGAAAAGGGAACACAGCTCCACAATCACCCACCTTCATGTTGAGGTGACGATGTGTGCTAACCGTGATGTATCACCACAGTCTTGAAATTCTGTCGGATTGACCCACAAGCACTACCACCCAACAACCTGGCAGCCACAAGCGTCTGTAGCCTAGTTGGTAAAGGCAGCACTCTAGTATGTGTCTCAGCTATGCTGAGGTCATGGGTTCAACTCCCAAAAAAGATTTCCAATCCGCCAAAGCTGCATAATCTGCATCAGCAAATGCTGTTAATTGAAAATTTCCTAGTTCCAAAGTTAAAGCACAATTAGATGTGCCTTGTAAATATTTTAAAACATGAAAGAAACTATTGACCGCTTTCTGTGTTGGCCTCAAGAGATATTGTGATAAAAATGAGCATGAAAAAGATAAGTCCGGACGTGTACATTGCACCAAGTAGTTGAGCAGTCCAACTGATCTTCTGAAGTCAATTTGATCAGAAATTTTGTTTTGTTGGTCAAAAGTTTGAGAATTAATTCCGGCAGTCAGTGGTGTAGCAACAGACTTGCAATCTTGCATATTATATTTGCTCAACAAATTCGTTATATATTGATCCTGAATCAAACTTATAGTGCCTTCTTGACGATTTCTTTGAACCCGCATCCCCAGAACAAACGAGCATTCCCCCAAATCGGACATTTCAAATCTTTTACTAAGTGCATCTTTTATCCCATCAACTCTTACACCACCTATAATTAAGTCATTGTATAAAAATAAAACTTTCAGATCCTGTATTTGAATTGAGAAATAAACATGGATCTGCTGAAGATGAAACAAAACCTATAGTATTAAAAAATTTTACTAAGGTTTGATGCCACATACGTGGACTTTGCTTTAGGCAGTATAATGATTGATTTAATTTCAAGCCTTCTCCATAGTTTAAATTTAATTTTACCCCTTCAGGAACTTTAATGAATACATCCACGTCTGTTGTCCCATTTAAGAAAGCGCATTCAACATCCATTTGATGTAATTCAAAATTGAGTTTTGCAGAGATCACCAACGTTAATCTAAGTGTTGCCAGGCAACCCGTTGGTGAAAATGTCTCGTTATAGTCTATTCCTTCCTTTTGCAAAAAACCCCGTACTACCAATCTTGCCTTGTACTTATCTATGCATCCATTAACATCAAACTTCTTTTTAAAAATCCATTTACACCCGATTGGTCTGCACTGAGAAGATATTTTCGTTATCGACCAAACTTTATGCCTTTCCATATTTCCTAATTCAAAATCAATAGCTTCCACCCATTTAAATTTATCCACGGAGTTAATAGCTTGTTCATAAGTTACCGGATCATCTGGATTCGGTTCTAAAGTAATTAAATTTGCTGTTCGCCCTCGCAATCTAGATGGCATGATGTCAGATTCGCAATGATCAGCTGAGATGTCGCGAGGCGCTACAAAATAATGCGGAACTCGAGTATAACCCTTCTTCTGAGAAAATTTTGATGTAGAAGGAACATCCAAAGGTTGTTGAAAGTTTACAGATTCATTTTCCTCAATTATAATTGGAGGAGAATTTTCATGAGTTGCATCTATTGGAATTGACTGTTCAACAAGATAATCTATCGCCAAATCATTACTTTCTAAGTCATCTACATCAGAAAAATTAGTTCCGACATCGCTCTTATTCTTAAAATCAAAATCGAATAAAGGAATTTTGCCCAGATCCACTGTTGAGTCAATTTGAGAACTTTCAGTTAGTGCAACACCGGGAAAACAATTTTCTTTAAAGACGAGATTATGAGTAAAAACAATACATTTTCTCTTTACAATCCAAACACGATAGTTCTTATGTCCTTCTTGATATCCCATCATTATCCCTTTCATACCAGAGGAACCTAATTTTGAGTTTCTGAATTTTTTCTCCTCATAAACTATTACTTCGCATCCAAAATGTCGGAGATGATCAAGTCTAGGCTCCAATCCATGATAGATACAATATGTTGTTTTAAAGTTTAATACATTGCTAGGTGTTCAATTAATAAGATAAACTGTGGTGTTAATTGCCTCTCCCCACCAAGTAAGACTTAATTTGGATAAATTTAGTAAACACCTAGCTTTTTCTATTATCGTTCTATTACTCCTTTCCGCGAATGGATTTTGTTCTGGCTAATATGGAGCCATCCTCATTGGATTGATTCCTTTGTTTGCGAAATAATCATTAAAGTCTTTGTTGACAAATTTGCCGCCGTTGTCACTAATTACTTTTTTTATTTTATTGCCTGTTGATGTTTCCATTAGTTCAAAAATTTCTCTCACATTTTGAAAAGCTTGTGATTTTAATGAAAGAAATCGAACAAAACGAAATCTAGATATACCGTCTATGATAATTAAAAAATATGAATTACCGGTAGATGTCTTTGGGCTAATAGGACCACATAAATCCATATGAACATATTGAAAAATGTCGGATGGTTGAGGAAACGATCTGGAATAACTCTTGTGAATTGATTTAGATAAAAGACAAGAATCACAATTGATTTTGTCAAATTTTATAGTTGGAAAACATTTTTTTAAATATAAGTCGTTTGGATGTCCTAATCGTTGATGTAACAATTCTGGTGTAGTAGTAATTTTATTGCATATAAACGGATTATTTATAGTAAATACCCCTGATTGAAAATTACCAGAAAAAATAATATTTCCATCCATTGTAGTAACGTTATATTTGCATGAATTTTTATCCGGCATAATACACATATTTTTGGATAAAAACGTCGACATTGCCACCAAAGATGAGACTAATGTTGGAGAATACAAGGAAACTCCTAAAGGTATAAATCCATATTCAGTTTGAAGAGTTGCAAGACCATATCCTTTGACAATCACTTCTTTATTATCAGCTAAAAACAATGAAGTCGCTTTATAAGTGATTGTCTTGAAGAATGTCTTATTAATTAACATAGACGTTGAAGCACCACTATCTAAAATTATGGTTCCAGCCAATTGATTAGTCGATCGGGTAGCAAAACTTTGATGTGTTCTAGCTAAAAATGTTTGATGACTTTTTTCATTTTGGCTTAAGGTAACGTGTTGTGCCTGCAGATTTTTAAAATAAGTTGTTGCTCTATCTGGATGTAGGATAAAACAATATTCTACCGAATGTCCAGTTTTGTCATTGTGCTGTCCATTCCGACAAAACTCTCTTTTTTTCTTCTTGTATTTTTCTTCTTTTTGTGTATTATCATTTTCTTCTATTTTAGACATGTTTGCTGACAGTATTACATTTAAATCGGATAACTTTTGTTGTCTTCTAAGTTCGAATAAATGAATTTCGTTGAATAGATTTTTTAAAGTCACTGGAACTCCATTTACTTGTTTTAAAACTAAAGCAGCAGTAAAATCAAACAAAGACGGCATACATCTAAGAATCATATGGGCCATGATGTGATCTACAGTCGGTCTATGCATATCGGGCTCAACTTTGCATAACATATTAAAACTATTCCTGAATTGAGTAATTGATTTTCCAAAACTTCCTTCAACCCAGGTTGACATTAATAACTTATCATATAATGTTGAAGCATTTTCTGACAAGCGAGAGGCATGATATTGTACTATTTCATCAAATAATTCTTTAGGTTCATAGATTCTTTCGTTGTTAATGAAACAAGATCAATTATCCGCATCAAGAGTCATTCTAATCATGAATGCGGCCGTTTTGTTTCTCTGTTCTGCTTCAGACGAGATCTTTTCTCCAGGTAAAATTGTAACGGAATCTAAAAATTTTTCCAAATTCTTCATACTGAGCGTATTGATGATTGAAGATCTCCATGACAAAAAATTTGAATCCGTGAGAACGACTACCTTCTTGGTAGCGTCTGAAGAAATATCCACAACACTTTTTTCTGAAGACATATTATTGAGATATTTTGAAATAGTTTATAACGTTTTATAGCGCAGTTAGAAACGCTGGGCTCATAACCTATGAAATTGGCAATACCTGAGAGCACACTCAGATGTGAGTGAGAGATAAACTTAATCAACGAAGAAAGAGATTAAGGAAACAATTACCTGAGAGCACCCACAGATGTGAGTGAGAGATAAACTTAATCAACGAAGAAAGAGATTAAGGAAACAATTCTGATAAAACAATAAGGTTAGAATTGTATATATTCATGATTAGATAAACAAATATGATGACATTGAATAAAACACTTACACCTGAGAGCACACACAGATGTGAGTGAGAGATAAACTTAATCGACGAAGAAAGAGATTAAGGAAACAATTCTGGTAAAACGATAAGGTTAGAATTGTATAAGAAAGAAAAAATATTATGGGCAAAAAGAGCCTCTTACATATCCCCCTCTTGACCAATGTGAACCCCCCGGTTCCTTTCCTATGACATCATCTCCTATACCGGTCCGACCACCATGTCAGGTACCCATCAACTGTCAACCACCGTTCCTGCCAATACGTCATCATCACACTACTCTCCCCCTCCAGGTGAGATCTCCCAGCCTTTCCATGAAGTTTTCTAAATCAGGTTAAGTTGCAGGATGTTTGACATCAACACCAGATTTTCAGTCCTGGTGGTAAACCAATTTAAAGTGTATCCAAACATTTTCCCTTTCGTCAATTTTTGATCCCAGGCAACAATCTAATTTTCCCTGAATTCTCATATCTCTCAGCTTGCCTTCAACTTCTGCTTAAAAAATGGCACCAACAATCTATCATCATTTAATATGTTAATATTTCAAGGGTAGTATTTTCTCATTATTGAATCATTATGGATGCTCTTCATGAATTTCTTTTTTCCATTACTGCTGAAATGAAAATATCAACTGATAACAAACAAGCAATAGTCATTGCAAACTTGAAACTCTTTCCTGAATTCCTTGGCCTAGAGCAACATGCTCAACCAGATAGTCAATATCTTTAAAGTTGCAGGAAAATAAGTTTGATCTAGGATTCTTTATCCAATCCCATGGCTCTTCACCCTATGTTGATTTGCTATCAAGGCTTTATTTCAGTGGAAGGACTCTCTACTTGAAAGAGAAGCAGTAATTCTATAAAGTCAATGATCATCCCGCCGATGCCACCTCACCACTTCTTATCCTAATCTTGTGCTCCATTCTAGCAACAATTCATCAATTTCAGTTAGCACATCTTATTGCTTGCTACTGCTAGAAAAGATTTGTAGGAAAACTACTGTGAATGATTTTGGCTCATCCGATTGATGCTCAATTGACAAAATCACCTCTGCAGACTACTTCAAATATTCTGGCATATCCAATTTCACAAATGTTTTCACCACCAGAAAAAATTGAGCACACAAGGTGAGTTGCTTTCAAAGGAACAAAGGGGTCCCTTTGTTCTTTGCAAAGCAACCAACCTTGGTTGATCCACTTTCACTGGTGTTGTTTCAGTCCAAAGATACCCATTGTTAAACCAAGTTTATCATCCTTTGTTAACCATCTGGTCCTATGCTTAAAGGCTATTGGGTATTGACAGGATTTTGGTCAATTGTCATCAAAACGTATGATATAAAAACTTAATTGACTGAAGGAAAAGGCTTTCTCATGTTAACAGGCCATAATACTCCATCATTGGTTCTATGACCCATAACCCTGTTTTTAATCCTTTGGAATTCAGGTGCAAAGAATGTGTGATGTTACCTGATGACCATCTCCTTCAGTATGTCCCACTTCCATCTGTTGTAACTTGTGGTGCTGGCACAATTTCCAAAGCTCAAAGAGTAGCTATGAACCTGAGAAATCTTGAAGATTTTTGTTACCTTTTGCTTTAGTCAGTTGAAGATGGCTATATGGTGGTGAAAATTCCTTTTCACAACAGGAGCATTGCTGAATTCATTGATGTGGTGCAGCTAGGTAAATTTTTATCACAAGTGAAGAAGTTATAAGTGTGTTAAAACCTTTTATTTCAGAAAACTTAGTTCTGATATAATCTTCCAAGTTCTTCAAGGGATGAGACTTGAGATGTAATGATTTGCTTTTGGGGGTGGGCAATTGGCTATGAAAAAAGAAGTGGGAAAAAATTTCACAATGGAATTAGCTTGCTACAGACATCCGCAACATAAAATCTTGCCAAATAAAGAATTAGTGTTTATTACAATTAGTCTTCATCAAAATATTAATTTTATTTACAAATTATTAGATTTTTATTTTTAACAAAATAGGGTGTATCAATTATTAAAAATCCGCAATTAGAAATCTGTCATTTAAAAAAAATCCAAATCCACAATTTGTATTTAACAGATTTCCTAAACCAGGTAGCTAAAAAGTCAACGGATTTTGAAATCCAAAAACTCACATATTTTGTAAAAACTCACATATTTACACAAATCTTAGATTTTATACCTCATCACTCTGTTTAAATATTCATCTACCTCACAATTTTTTTTTTAATTTTTTTTATTCAATTTTATTTTTGATTCCTATCAACCTCAAAACTCTCAAAACTAAAAAATTTCATCTTCAATTCATCTGGAAACCACTCAAAATCCAATTAAACTCAAAAAACTCATCTTCAAGTCAAAAAATCTTATATGTATGATTTTTATTTTTATTTTATTTTTTTCACCACTAAATTCAAAAAATCCAAACTGACCCACTTTTTTTTTTATCATCCTTTTTGTTTTTAGTCATCTCTCAATTCTCAAGAGGTCCTAGAATGTATTATTCTTTGATTGTTATTTTTTTTTCACTATCAAATGCAAACTAAAATAAAACTGACCCACTTTTTTTTTTTATTATCCTTTTTTTTTTTTTTTTA